>CAKAOI010046072.1:825-29899 GCA_916701655.1 Sebastiscus albofasciatus | reverse complement strand
TTAAGGATGAAACTGTATTCTGAGTTAAAGAAAAGGTTCATAGTTTTAGAGGAATGTCTCGTCAATCATCACTGACCAATTCCCGTTTTTATATAACAGACATTCATAGAGTTTTCAACACCATAATTACTGACAAAAACCTCCTCCTGTTGTTTGTTAGCCAAGGTGTTGCATAATTAAATCCACAATTTAATCATTTCCCCTGGTAACACTTTACATTATGTATGTTTCCGTGAAAGAACGGCTCCATTTAAACCCAGGTAATATTCATTGGTTATTAATTTATTATTTGAAACTTAATTCTCCATTATACTGTATGTTGGACTGTATGCTTGCCTGCAGACATTCACATTTTTGCATGTTCAGCTGACCTGCTCTTTCTAGACTCTCTTGTGTACTAATTGAACACTGTGTCTATTTTCTGTACAATTAGTATGAAATTACATTGTTCTTTCCACGACATTTAGGCAGACACATATTAGGAAATTATGTATCCGTAAAATAAAGTATTACCTTTGGCATTAAAGGTCTTGTATAAGACTGTAAGTGTGGATTCAGGCCCTTCCTGAGTTATCAACATTTTTATTTGCTAAAGAAAACAGGATGCTAATACCAATTCACCAGAAATGTAAACTGTTGTATTAGTGATCAACCTAAATGAGTGTCATTCAGCTTTCGAGGATACATACCGATATACAGTCTTCAATAATCTGAATAAAGCAGTCTGTATAACAATTAAACATATTTGCTAAATGTTTGTTTAGACCTACTTTGGCAAAGTGTTTGTATGATATCTTACAAAAAGTTATTTCTCATTGTTCGTGCGTTTTCCTACGAATGTCCAGCAACGCGTGTCAATTTGTACTCGTTAAATGCATACAGTCTTTTCAAAATAAACTTCCGTCTTCACAGGAAACAACTTGATTAGGATTAGGCAACAAAACTCCTTAGTTAGGTTGAGGTAGAGATCATGGTTTGGGTTAAATAACTACGGAAGTGGCATTGCTTTAGTACGGAAATTATGTGACAAATATGTCAACGTTGACCTCTGGTTTCACACGGGACACCAACAGCGGTCTCCTGGGTGAAAGTTCGGTGTTTTTTGACCCACCCATCCACCCTGACCTCCTCCCTATGTGGCATTTGTTGCTCTTTATACTTCCTGGTTCACGATAACCTGGATAATTGATTTTGTGGGATATATATAAATTACCGTGCATAGTTTTTCGTATGTAAAGCCAGGAACGGTGTATGAGAACAGCCTGACTTCGGTAATGTTAGTGTTTGAGGTGCACTGTAAGCAAATAACAAACAAAGAGACGTGGAGCATATCATTAATCTACTGTTTATTTTGGACTGTGAATGTACCGCAGCAAAAACTTTATAGATGGAAATAAAAAATCTGTTTAATACAGACCAACCAAAAACAAACTTATCCAAATCGTGTTCATCTTTTACATAAACCTTTTACAACCAACCATTCATTCTACATGCATTAAACATGCCAAGATGAGCTAATTGTTATCCAGTGAAATGAGACAACTCACCAGCAGAAACACTAGCAGTCTCTTTGATACATTGTGAAATAGCAGCTCTACAAGGAATTCTCCCCTTCTGGTCTCATTGATTCCCATCAGTCAGTAAAATCAGATTAGGCAGCAATCAATAACCGCTTTGACTTTCAAATGACATTCTTTGTTCTGTCTTCATGCCGTTCCCTCATGCAGAAACCTTCCTACATAACATGCACACTGAAAGAGCTTCAACGATTAGGATAGGCAAAAAAATGGTTAGTCAAATATGTCAGTTTAGTAACACATTCTCACTCCCAACTCGTCAAATACTGCCGCTACGTTGGTTTCCAATGCCGAGGGGTGCTGCCCAATCGGCGCTGCCCAATCGGCGGTATTTGATGAGTTGGGAGTGAGACCGGGTTGCAGTTTAAGGTAACAAGAGTGGTGCTCGGTATCTTTAGAGATAGAATTGGCATATTAGTGGTTAGCAACACTGAGGTGCGCACTAAGGCACGACTTTGGTTTTTGTAGTAAATGTGTTGTACAGAAAATGTAATTTTCTTCTGACTAACACTGATTACATCTAAAATTAGTTTAACGCAAACTACTTTTTATACCGTTTCCTCCCCAGATGACCAGGATCCACCCTCAGCATCTGACTCATCAGAATGGACCAACTCCCCCTCAACAACATTTCTACACAACACCTGCTTCACCTCCGAATGCATCTGCTCCTGCTCTTTCTTAGCGGCTTTAGATGAGTCAATATCTACCCTGGCGTTCCAGTTAACCACATTTTCCGAATTCCCCCAAACCAAATTGTCGGCAAACCCTAGATTCTGATTGGTTTGCTCAGCTGCTTCGTTACAGGCATCGTCTGGTTGATAGGTGGCACCGGTCTCCAAGGAGGACGCCCAGAAGTCACTCTTTAAGCCAGAGCTAAAGAAACCATGGAGGCTGTTGTCTTTGCCATTTGTGTTCAATAGTTCTGTTGAGTCCTTCACCACAAAGATATCATTTTCATCAGGTGCAGTGTCGGGGGAAATCTCAAGGGGCTCCTCTTTATGTGTCATAACGCCCTCAGCAGAGCCTCTGGCGTCGTGGAGATGACTTTCAGCTGATTCAGGCACATTATCACATTTTTTATAATCTTCATTCTGATCTTGGATTTCAAAGTCCTCACTGGGGTTCTCTAGGACTTCCCATTCAGCTGTTTCCGGAGCTCCTGGAAACTCCTGATGGTCTGCAACATCCTCAATTAGATGTTCTTGAGATACACTGGATGCTTCCACAACCTCTTTCACCTCCGTGGGGGCAGCCACATCCTGCAGGTTTGCCTGATCTGCTGTTACCTGCAACACAGAGTTTGGATCCTCTGAGGTGCTGATTTCCTCTATATCAGGCCTGCTGATGAAGTCAGTAAAGCTAGAGTGATCTTCTGTTACATCAGAATGTGTCACCATGGACACATTGTGTTCATCCTCTTCCTCTCTTGTCTCTGGAGCATCTACCGCCTCCTGATCTTTAAGCTGGACCTCCTCATCCGCCACAGTGTCTGCTTGAGGCATTACCACTGACGAATCACTGGAATATAGGTTCTCGTAAGGTTGATCTATAATTGTAGTGGAAGATGCAAGTTGGGGGTTTACTCTCACTTCAGGCTCTGCACAGGAAGACATTCCAGCCTTTGTCATTTCCAGATGTAGCATCTCCTCACTCTCACTGACCTGCTGCTGTGCAAAGTGAGCACTGTAGCGGTCTGTGGCTAGGTTTTCTAATTCCTGTTCCACAAGTCGGTCTGTCTCCAACTCCTCGTCGTAGCACACCTGTGTGGGTACCGTGGGTTTGGTAAGTTCTTCAGTTTCTTCATGCGAATGTCCCTCACTGACTTTTCTGATCATTTTTTCTGCATTCACCAGCGTAGCCTGCTCACTTACAGTCATACCATGGCCAACACCCCTGTCCTCAATGTGAGTATAGCCCGGATCATATTCTTCATCCAACGCTTCCCCTTCGACTTCTTCGCACAGATCTTCCATAGTTCCAAATCTCTTCGACTTGCCTTCGCTCAACAGTCCCATCTCTCCGATCTTCTTTTCCTGTTCACCTTCACTAGACTCGCTCTCATCCACGTGTGATGCATGGGTGTTGGCGTCGGTCTCGTCGCTCTTGTATCGAATCAGAGGACGAGTGTCAGCGAGAGTGTTGTCCTGAGCATAGCTGTCACTCTCCAGCTCGGTCCGCCATGACACAGAGACATTTTGAGAATCCTCCTCTTCATCGTCTTCTTCGTTGTCAGGAGACAGTGCATGTTCTTGGTCTAACTGTTGTCCATCATCATCTACTTGCTTGTCCATCATTGAAGAAGCCATGTTGTGGTCTTGCTGCACATCTGTGGCAAAGTCTGACCTAATTTCTTTCTTTTCATGCTCTTTTTCTTTTGCTGATATATCATCCTCTGGTTCAGCATGTTGTCTTTTTTCTTCCTTTTTTATACCTTCATCTGTCTTCAGATCAACCTTCCTTTCTATTACACTATCCCAAGTATCCATCTCTTCTCCATCAGGGTACAACTTATCCTCAACATCCGTCTCATTTGTTCCTACTATGGAACAGCTCATTTCTTGCCTCATTTCAGCTGCATCCTCCTTCAGGATGTTTTCATCTCGGCTGAAGTCTGTCACTTTGTTGGACAAGCTTTCTTTAGGCTCACATACAGACACTGGACTACTCGTCCTGGAATCAAAGTTTGGTTCAATCACCGCCTCAGTTTCAGAATCTGACATTTCCTCTTGCACATGCTCTACTCCTTTGCCTATGAACTCTTTTTCCATCCATGCATCGATTGCAGCATGCTGCTCTTGCATATCTTCTTTTTCTGCAGGTATTTCATAAGGCACATCCTTATCGGATTCATCTGAAAAACTACAGGACTCCTCTGTCATTCTGACATGGTATGGTGTAAGATTGGGTGTCATAAACTGGTTCTGACTAACTTCCTCGTTGACGTGCGGCTCACTGCTGAGGCCAGACTCAACCTGATAACTGATGACTGGTCTTTTCTCGGGAGGTTCAACACCAGAATTGTTCCGGTCCTCTTCACCTTCTTTGTCCCCTGATGTTGTCTCAGCCTCTCGCTCATTAGGAGGTGATAAAGGCTCCGCAAAGGTGACTTTCTCATGAACCTCCTGTGGTCTGAAATTTTCAACGGCTCCGTCCTGCAGTATTTTAGGATAAGGGGTTTCCCATTTTGCTGAATTTTCTTCATATGCGGGTTTGGCGGAAATCTTTGGGGTTTCAGTGAGGGTTACAGGTTTTCTATTCCAGATTGGTGTTGCAGTAATCGCTGTTGGCCCTCTTCCTGTTATGCCACGGAGAGATGAGAGGGAAGTGGTCTTGTGGCTAGCAGACAGCTGGGTCTGGTAATTCTTTTGAACCCCCCGAGGACTGAAAACTGCATCTGTGGAGCACAAGAGCAGAGCTCATGAATACACAATGACCTAAGCTACTGTAATAATAATGACTTGCATTGATGTCTCTTGAGTTTAAACCCATTTCTATTCTGCCAAATATACTGTATCCTAGATATCTGATACCTCCACACAGCTTTGACTAGTATTTGAAATCATCCCTAGTACTCCTAACGTGACAGGGATACCGTGGAGAACCTGCCTCCACAAAGCATTATTAAAATGTATGTTCTCAATGGAGGTTGGACACTAATGGGAAGATATTGATCGTCATTTCGTCGTCTAAGTTACCGGAAAGCAAAGCCATATGGCTCAATAACCTTTGGGGACTGTCTTAGGTGGCTTGCATTACAGGACCCAAAGTGCCTACCTCAGCTCCCTTAGCCAAGCCCCACCACCCCCCACCCAGATAGACTAATGCGATTACAAACTGTATCAAACATGTCCCCCACTCTGAGGGGCTTTTAGGTAGGCTGAGTGAAATTATACCCTTACAAAGGAGAATGGAGATAAAGGATTTATGCAACATGTTGAGGTCCTACACACTGCAGCAGTGAAGTCACTGACATGGTGCTGATGTATTGATATTGTTTTCATTAATTACCTGTGTTGAAAATGTTTCTTGGCTGATTTGATTTGTCTCCCCTGAAGCTTTCTCTGTCCAGCAAAGCTCTGTAGAGACAGACAACAAGAGAAGCAGGTTACACTCTGCAGCTTTTACACATGTGAATATTGTGATGGTTAAAATTTGGATGAGGGTCACATGATGATGCACACAGAGCGATGGGCGGGAAGAGGAGCGAAGGGTGACTTTTGTTGCTCTCAAGCAGCAGGAACGGACTGAGGTCTGTTGTTATGGTAATGAAGGGAAGGGCCTGCTATTGAGGAGCCATCTGCAGCGCACAAACCTCTGACATCAAATTCCTCTCACACACACAGACGGGACACTCATGCACACCGACACACATAATGACAGCAGATATTACGAGCAGCCCATGCAGCACTAATACCACTGTCTCCATTCACATGTGGACCACACCGGCCTCCATTCCAACACATAATATAATTAGCTGCATGTCTAGCTGTTTTTTTGCATCTGTAAATTGAATTTTGAAATACAACTAGGTATAACAACAGGCAGTGAATGACATTGAAATTTGTCCTCTAGTTTTTCCTCCCCCCTCTCTGTTGTTATTCTAGACTCCCATAGCTCATAAATCGGTTGGGTGAGGGTCAATATTTTGAGGAGGGGGGAAGAAGAAGAAGAAAGGAGACACCGCTATAGAGCTCCATAATGGAGAAGTTGTCCAAGACATCAGAGGCTGCTCGTTCAATGGGTTGACCCTTAGTCCAGACGGCTGCACCCACTGTGGATGGCTCTTTTATTTGTCAGCTTCTCTCACCGATGGAAGTTACTGAGCAGCAGCGTTAGAATGGGTTAAACTAATGCAATGGTAATTCAGTTGGAACTCCAGAAACTGTCTTATTTACATGTTTGTATCCAGATATCTTGGAAGCTAGAAACAAAAGAGCTGCAACTAAAAGTCATTATCAGTAAATCTGCTGATTATTTTCTTTAACTGGTTACAAAATATCATAAAATGGTTAAAAAAAAATGCTTGTTTGGTTCGACCAACAGTCCAAAACCCAAAGATGTTCGGTATACTATCACATAAGTGAAAGAAAAGCTGCAAAACCCTCAAATTGAGAAGCTGGGAACAACAATGTTTGGGTAATTTTTGCTTAAAAACCTATTGATAATCAATTGATCATCAAGCACAAGGGTACAGATGGTGACTGTATCTTGGAAGAGTCTGAGTATGTAGTGTGTTCTCTCCCCATATCCATATATGAGCAACAATTCTGAGCTACTTCCATGTGAGTACGACCTCAAAAGTTAATCATTATCTTCATATTAGTTATTAAAGACAAAATATGTAGGAAAACAACAGTCAGGTCCCATGACGTTGAGAGTGAGACGGCTTTTAACAAACATCAAAAATATGTTTTTACATTAAATGCAACATTCATCCCACACCTATCTGACATCAAACAGGTTAGTACCTCAGATCATCCACCCTGGTGAAGTTTTAATGCTTTTACATCACAGTGTGAAGCCAAAGTTTCTCCTTTTTCACAGCGATGTGACTGACACTTCATAAAAGCCACCTTATCACGAAAAGTCAAAATCAACACAAACAGAAAACGTATCTCTATCAATGCTCCATCTGCTGTTTCATTTTAAACGACAATGATCAAAACAATAGTCATATCATAATGGCTATTTTTCACACATTGATCACAAAATCTTTGAAAGAAGATACAAAGCTGACGTGTTAGTACAGTCAATATCTGATAAATCAAACAATGAATTCTGCACATCTGTTTCCCTTGGGATGAAAAAAAAGTATAAAGAGAAAGATGTAAATGGATATACTATATATTTACACCTATGAGACTCTACTTTCCCATGGTTTAAACGGCAACAGACGGCCCACAGTATATTGTGATGTAATAGAACAAAGCGCAATGTAAGGTGAACATGTTGCAAGCCTGTTGTGATGCAGTAAATTCAGTTTACAGAAACAGAAAAGGGACAATAATCAATATCATGATGAAATATTTTTTGACCTTATCATGACTGGCACAAAATATTGCATTATTTTCATATGTTGTGTTACCCTGTGACTGCAACACATTCACCTACAACTTAGTTTTGTCATCCACAATGTCCAGTCTTTCTGCAAAAGCTAGGCTAAAGTCCCATCTCCAGCTCCTTACTTAAAGGGACTGTTTGTAAGAATCAGAAATGCTTGTTAACAGCGACACCTGTGGCCGTTAAGTCAACGAAAGTCAGCGTCTGGCTCGCGCAAGCTCGACCTAAATAGACATGAACGAGCATCGCTCAACACAGTGAGGCGACACACGTCAGCTAATACCACAATATCACTCTATATTTCACCTGCTTGTCAGTAATGTTAGCTGACCAGATGAAGGTCTGTCCATGAATCAATGCTGATCCTAGTGTTGGCTTTTCCTGCCTCAGTCTCCCAACGTGGCCGGAAGGAGACACCGGCACCCGGTCAGAGACGATAACATTTCTCGCTGCGTAGCCCCGTCACTTCACAAGACACCTCCATTGGTCTGAAGGAGCTGCAGCATTTATTTCTGCACAAACGTCCACTGTACATTCACCAGATATTCTCAGAGCTAAACTAACTCTTCTGCAGTGTGGAGTGTTCGCGCATGCACGTGAGGTGGAGCGAGCTGAGTGAGTAACGAGCGCGTTGTGTGAATGAAGGCAGGCAGGCAGGCAGAGGAGCAGAGTACAGCAGAGACTCCGGCCCTGGAGACCAAAGCTACGGTCTCCCCCGCGTCCTCCAGCCGCGGCCAACACTGTTTAACAGACGGGCTTCACTAGATAGAACTTTGCGGTTTTGGTGCTTCTGTGTAGTTTGTGTTGGAGTCTTGTCTGAACAGCGTAGCCACAAGTGAGCGAGCATGGGACACCGACCCGGATTGATTTATACGTGTAAGAAGTTACAAACAGTCCCTTTAATACACAGACATGATAATTATAAATGTGCAAAGGAGCATAGATGGTGACTGCTTTGCTCAGGGACTTTGCCCAATAACTCGGAAAAGTCCATCCCGGTCTCATCAAATGACGTATGAATGACACGGCAATTTGCGTGCAATAACAACACCCTTCTTGCTTTTGGCGTGTCATTTCATGCCATTTAGTCTGTACTGACTGCAATGTAAACATATCCATGTGAATATGCTACACTCAAACAAACACAGGACTTTCAACCAAGAGATGGGTGTTCCGTGTCCCAAAGTGTTGAGCTATTTTGAAGTGACGTTTGTGATGTGTTTTCCGTATTTACTTTACTTTGTTTAAGTACGTGTTTTACTTAGTTTACATACTTGTTTTAAGTCCAACTATGATGTTTTTCCTAAACCTAACTAAGTGGTTTTATTGCCTGAAACATAACGGCAGCCGTTTCAACCCCGTGGTCTAAAATGTGTTATCATGACACGCTGAATGTCCTTGAAATGTTGTGCTATTTATACACCTTCCCATGAGATCAAGTTGAAAAGTCAGAGTACGTGATTTGCCCCCTTACCCTCCTCTCACCAGATGCCCCCTTACTTCATGCACAGGATAAGCATGCATGAATCTATGGGTTTTATCTCTATCGTTGGCTTTCTGTCAAGCATTTTCTGATAAACGTATATTTATTAGGGGTGCTTTACAAATCATATTTCCTTTACGTATAACAGCAGCCGGCAGTGCAGCGTACCTGTACGTTGCTACCTCCTGGCCCAGAGACTTCTTCTGCTGCAGCAGGCCTCGGTTCTCCAGAAGAAGATGGTCGATCTGCTGGCCCAGCTCCTCTTTCTCCGCCTGAAGGCCTTCCCAGTGCTCCTGCCAAAACAGGAAGTGAAACAGGAAAAGGAAGCGGTTAAAAAAAGGTATGAATGCATTCTCACAGTGGATCATATTGGGTAAAAATAAACATTCTTTGCGTTAGTCACATTCTGTAGGTTGTTGACAGAATAAGGCCTTTATTTCACTGTTGCACAAGTTAACACTTGAGGTTTGACTTGTCACACTGGTTTGTTATTATTACAGTCCATGCAACCTTGTTGCTAGTCGCCCAGGACCACACTGGGAGAAGGCAGCATTGTCCTAAAAAGTGCTTAATTTGGGTGCTTCACTCCTCAGACCTCACTGTGACCCAGAACTAATCCCAACAGCCCCAGCCTATAAATACGTAGTCCACCAGTCCCTTTCAGACCTGAATGCTTTCATTCCATCAGAATATTAAATTAGCGTACTGAGGGAGGAAAGCCCCTGGGGGGAAGAACTCCTCCTTAAAGCCTTCAGTGGGACATCTGGCATATTACTAAAGGCCTTGAATATTCGCCAGGATAAGAGATATAAAACATATATCACGTGGTCATTAGAGTGAGAAGAAAAGGGATTTGGTGATTAAGTATTTGATCTTTTAAGACTTGACCAGCCGAATGTAATCACCATGCAATAGTAGATGTGTCATTTTGTCTTGTCCTTAGTTGCACCGATGCTGATTATCAGCTGGCCACATTCCCTGGTGGTTTGTCACTTCATTATTTTAGACTGTGTCTATTTGTGTCAAGTGAAGCTGCAACAAAGACATGAAAGATTGCACATTTCATGGGTAACAGTAGCAATGACGTTTCACGCAACAGAAGTTCCTCAATTTGCAACAATTCTTTTTCACAGCTTCTCTAAAAAAGAGAAAAAAGAAGCACTAACTCAAATGGCAGGACTTTTGTTTTGAAAGTCGATCTCCTCCACAATAATATATATTGATCGACTGACAGTAGGATGACATACTGTACTGTATATGAAGTTTTTTTGTAATTGCTGAAATAGTTTTTGACACAAAATGAATCAATGGTGATCATCAATTTTAAGCCATTTAATTCAAATAAGAACTAGAATGAGTTTTTCAAGGCACCACTTTGGATACATTTGTCATTTTTGACATTTTATAGATTAAACAGTTAATCCATTCTCTGCAAAAAGTAACTTAATCAATAATGAAAACACTTGTTAGTTGCAGCCTTTGTGTACAGCCAAAGACGTATGGAGCCCATGCTTTATAAAAGATGTTTACAGGTACAATGAATAGGATCTGTAGCATCCCAGCAGGATGTTCTACTCTCACCTGGAGTTGCTGGATCTCCTGGCTGTATGTGTCTCCTTGTTGGTCTGCAGTCTTCTCCAGATGTAGTCTGACGTTGTGAGCTGAGGCGATCTCCTTCTCCAGGGCTCGGAGCTTCAGCTGGCTCTCGCTCTTCTCCTGACCCACTTGGGTTAAATGGCTCCTGGTCTGGTTAAGCGACTCCTCTAGCTGATCTAACTGCCCTTGGTAGGTTTCTGCTGTCTCCTGCCATGCCCTGTTGGCCCTCTGCGAGTATTCCTGCCCCAGCTGTAGGAGGTTTGGTGTCTGATTGCCCCTTTGAGCCAATGTGGGTGGCATTGTGGCTCTGGAATGGGTCAATGTGGCCTCCAAGTGGGCTACATCCTCCTGATGGGTTTGAATGAGGTGTCTCATCTCATGCTCCAGCTGACTGACTTTCTCCCTCAGCCAGATCTGCGCCCTCTGTTCCTCCTCCAGCTCCTTCCTGCTTTGCTCCATCTTCCTCTTGGCCTCCATCTGGGCATGAGCCTCCCTCTGCCTCTGCAGGTCCAGGGCTTGGAGCTCCTCAGCCACCCTGCAGACCTCCATCTCTGTGTTGACCCTGTCCCTCCAGGCTGCATCCACCTCCAGTCTCACCTGCAGCAGCTCTTCCTCCATGCCCATCCTTCGTGTCGAGGCTCCATGATTGCTGCGTCTCAGGGCTTGAATCTCTTTTGCAAGCTGCGCGTTCTCCTCCTCCAGGAGTTTGACCCGGCCCAGGTAGGTCTCCAGGCGTCGGTTCAGGTTCAGCATCTGGTGCTTCTCTTCACCCAGGTGGCTGTGGTGGAAGGTTTTATGCACACTGTGGAGCTCCATGTCAGTGTTAGAAAACAGAGAGATTTGGCAAACGGAGGCCTCACTCAGAGGTACACTGATTATGATTTGGCAGCCAACTGTATCTCCGTGTCCAGGCCTGAGTCAGTGTGTGTGGGGTGGTTTTGTGTGAGTGAGGCTCCTGTGAGGCTCTGGTAGTGTGACTGCCAGCACGAGGCTTTTCCTTTCATACTGAAGGGGCCGGGCACACGGACAGGAGGGGAGGAGGGATGGAGAGGGAGGAGACTGAAGGCTGGAAAGGGAGGGGAGAGGAGGAAGGATGGAGAGGGAGAGAGTGGGCTGAGGGAGAGATGAAAGAATGGTGATGAGACGAAGGGGTGGAGTAGGAGGGCTGGAAGAGATGGGAAAGGGCAGAGAGAGGCAGTGATGTAATTTCCAAAGTTAACTCTTTCACCACTGGCACTTTTTTCCAGCTGAAGAAAAATCTCTGAAAGAAAGACCCAAATAGATAGAAACCAAGAGCTTAGAGCAGGGCTGCCCAAAGTGGGGCCCGCGTGGCCCGCCATCAGGTTTGATTTGGCCTGCCAGATGTTAGCAAATTATTATTTTTTTTTATTAAAAGACCCAACTGACTTTACTGTCTTTTGGAAGCCATACCAGGCTCGGGTTCACGGTTAGAAGATGGTGGCATCATATGAAACTAGAAAACCTAAGGACGCCATTATACCAATCATGTCATGTTAGCTTGTCAGGAAGGAGGATAACACTCTAAACATTGGGCTACATTTTGGTGGGGAAAAACTGGCATGGCCATTTGTCAAGGTGTCCCTTAACCTCTGACCTCCAGATATGTGACTGAAAATGGGTTTGATGGGTACCCACGAGTCTCCCCTTTACAGACATGCCCACTTTATGATAATCCTATGCAGTTTTGGGGAAAACATGCAGTTTTTTTAATGCAGTATGCATGGGAACTTGGGATCCTAGTACCATTTTGCATCTTAACAATACAATACAATAGGTGTTTAATTTTGGCCCGTGGCCCTCCATTGAGTTCCAGTTTTGGCCCTCCAAGGGAAAAGTTTGGGCACCCTTGGCTTAGAGTTTTAAGACGCCAGGGACCACCCAAGGACCTTTGTTGCATTTGTTTCTTCTTTTATTTCCTGTCATGTTTTTACTGTCCTGATCCCATAAATGCAAAAATATCCTTAAATACCTCTAAAATTAGTTTTTTACAAGAAAAGAAATTGATTAATGCTTGAGGTTCAGTCAAAGGCAAAGGAGAACATGAAAGTTTGGTTTGGTAAAAGATAGTCAGAGATATATTTTGATCCTAAACTAGAGAATTATAGACAAACAGCAGAGATTTAAACAATATATTGTGCAGAAACCTGACAAATGGTGTGATGTGATCACTTTTTTTCTTTGTCTTTGGTAGGAATGAGCTGGGAATTTTTTGGGGGGAAACCTGAGAAAAAAAAGACATTAGAGTAACCTAACCTGCTGGAATTGAAAGTGTGGACAAGGACAAGTGAAACTAAATATATTCTTGAGAAAAGTAACCCATTAACCTATTACACAACATCAAAGTTTTTATCATCCTCTTTCTGAGAATAACGTCTGGTTGCAGAAAAATAAAGTATCACAGGGGGATATTATGGATATAGAGAAAATATATTAAATACAATTAGGACAAATCATCAAGTCTTCGAATCAAATGTAACAAAAACAACTGTAAATGAAGATAGAATTCATTCTAATCATATGGTATGAAATTTCAGCTTGAGAGAGAGACATTTTTGGAAACTATATTCAGGTTGTTAGTTAATGATTAAACCAAAACAAATAATGCAAATTGTGAACTCATCCTCTGAAGTCCATAAACTTATCAACACTAACACATTATCAAACTGAGGCACAGTATCTTCCCAGAAATATTAGCAATAATAATAAAAGTCTTCATAAAAAGTCTCATATATTTTATAGGCCTTGCACTGTAAGTGTGGGTGTTCAGTGATGCCAGGGAAGGTTAGAGCTTGACCTCCCCATCTCCATCTAGTGGGCATTTCTCAGCACTGAAACAGCCTGCCATTATCCAGTATTACATGGTGACACT
This sequence comes from Sebastiscus albofasciatus, assembly GCA_916701655.1. NCBI lineage: Eukaryota > Metazoa > Chordata > Actinopteri > Perciformes > Sebastidae > Sebastiscus > Sebastiscus albofasciatus. Next base: position 16,290 of record CAKAOI010046072.1, on the reverse strand, counting down.
GCTAACTGCCTCTTACTCTGAAATAACGATGGAACAGAAGAAATGTGTTATAAAAGCTACAAAGGTAACTTTTTCTGACGTTGTTAATTGCTTTATTACTTGTGTTTTTGAATGTATTGCACCAGTTACTGTTGCTCAGGGAGATTATAATTTTTGTGTATTAGATTCAAATAAGCCTAAAGGTTGTAACCAGACTCATTTGTCATAATAACCCATATTTACCGGCTAAAATGCTTTTGAGGAAGGCCTGCCCCCTGAAACCTGTTGTTCTATAACTCAGCCTGGTCTCAACGGAGCATCACAAAATCTGAAAACTTCCTCTGATAAAAGGGCAGACAGACAAGAAATATAAAAGCTGTCATGAAGTTCTGCTTTTTATTTACACTTTTTTATCAAAAGGCAGTATCCCACGATGCTCTGTATGCTCTTCAGGCCTTTGTTGCTAAGATTATATTGGGGAAATATACCGTACTAACAATGGTATTTAGAAAACAACTGAAAAAAAACTGTAGCAGCTTCTTCTTTTGAGTCCATAGCAATCTCAAATGTCGCTCTGCCAATATCGGGTACAAGGCCACAGGGTGGGTTCTGCCTGGTTTTCTGGGCTACACAGGGTCACATTGGCACATTCCAGCAGGTGGGACATGGTCTGCACTGACCCACAGCTGCACGTGTCTTCTGTTGTGTAGTAGTGTAGGCTTTCACCAGTGCTTTGCACCTCCTCTGCTCCAGGCGCAGTCTATTTAGAGACTTCCAGGTTGCCCGGCCAAGGTCATAATGACCACTGGCAAGGCATTCAGTGGGTGTAATTCTTCTGTCAAGCCAATCAAGAGGTCAGATTTTTCATATTTGTTTCTATTCATCTTGCCAGGTGTTGGTTCTTGCTTCTTGTTTAGTCATCTGGAGGTGCAAGACCATCTGCACAAAGCTGGTTTTAGATATCAGCCTTTGTGGGAGTGCTGCATGGCCATGCAAGGAGGGCCTGGTGTCAAGCTCCTGTGTTCTTGTACTTCTTGTTTTTGGCGATAACAGATCGCTTGATGTGTGGGGGAATGATGCCGGCTAGGGTCATACACTGTATAAAATATGGATGTGGTCTCTGTGATGTCACCCATAGGTTTCTGAAGAACAGTTGTGTTTAGGTTTTTTTACATCAAGAATAGATATCTTAAAATGTATCATGCTGTTGCTATGGACTGTATCTGTGTCTATGTGATCCATCCTCCTAATTTCTTTTACAAGTATTTTCTTCACTACTGAATAAAAAATGCAGTAAGTATTTTTACCGATCAGAATATTAATCCCAACTTAATTTAAAAGTTGTAATGTCCTGTAATTGAAATGTGTTATACAACCAGATATATGAAAAGTGCTGGCATTCTGGGAGTAATGGCTGGCCATTTGTATAAATGTTGAAATGGAGGTGGGTCAGTCTTTTGGACTTTCCATTTGTTACTCTGTTCGTTCAACTGGACATAGAAGTGCCTGTTGTTAAAGGATAACTATGGTATTTTTTAACCTGGACCCTATTTTCCCATGTTTTTGTGTCTAAGTGACTAATGAGGACAACACTTTTTGAAAATGGTCGAGTATTGAGGGAGAACACTGCGGCCGCCAGCCAGTAGTGTTATCATTTGGGGCAACATGGCACCGTCAGTTTACGTCCACTGAAAGTGCTTGTTTTTGCCACTGACTGGCTCAGATTGTTATTTTAAGTGTCTGACAACATTATGGAAAGGACCCTACTGGGAAATGAAACCTTTTTCTTACCTTTCGCTTTCCGTTTGTTATTGTGTCATGTGACTTGTTACCGGAAGACAACGGTGGAAATGTGAGTCTGTTGTGTTGGAGTACAGAAAGCGTAGCTTAGTGTTATCAAAAAGATTTTCAATGTCATGGCTGAATATTTAGCTGATTTCGACAATGTGGATGCGATGCAAGGTTTCAGAATTAGTCTTATCCGAGCAAGACACATAATACCAAACAAACCAGATTAAGTGAAAGGTAAGAAAAAGGTTTTATTTCTCTGTAGGGTATTTTCCATAATGTTGTCAGACACTTAACAATCTGAGCCTGACGTTAAAGGACAGTGAGAAGTTTCCTCAAACATCACATTACATTACAGCCCTTCTAGTGGCTTTCTCCCTCAATACTGGACCAATTTCAAAATGTACTGTCCCCATTAGTCACTTAGACACAAAAACATGGGAAAATAGGGTCCAGGTTGAAAAATACCAAAGTTATCCTTTAAGGAGGCTTTTGATGACTTGGCACAGGTCAAGGTCACCAGTCATGTCCAGTAGTGTCTTGACCATTGTAAGGTGCTGAACAGTGTTGTAGGCTGCTTAGAAGTCAATGAATGCTGCCCCAGTTATTAGTTTGCGTTCAAATCTGTCCTCAATGTGTTGGGTGAGGTTGCCCAGCACGGGAGCGGCCAGTGTGGAAGCCAACTTAGTCTTTGGTCAGCTTGGAGTCTATAAGTGGCATGAGGCCATGGAGTCATAGCCTCTCGTAGAGCTTGTAGGTGATGCAGAGGAAGGAGATGGATCGGTAGCTCTTTGGGGATGATGGGTATTTGCCGGGCTTGGGGATTGCAACGACCTTGGCCTTTCTCCAGGCATGTGGGATTGTTTTCTGTGTCATACTGTGCATGAATTCAGCATTTCTAGGAGCCAGGACTTTGCGTTAGGTCCCTAGGTTAGGTGTTGTATCATTTCTGCCAGTATGTCATCAATCCCTGCTCCTTTTCCGGGTTTCAGCTTTCTCATTGCAAGAGTTATTCTACATCAAAAGGCTTGGTGAGAGGAATGTCTGGTTGTGGTTGATCTGATACCACTGTTGGCGAGTTTATATGCAGCTTAAATATAAAGATGTTGGCAGCAGCTCTCCTTAAAAAGTCAAACCTGAATTAATCATTAGCTGTACTGTAACTACTCTGGCGAATAGATCTTATCTTAACTTAAGCTGGTGAAGATACACTAGTCTCTGCTCTAGTGATGATCTAACCAAACTGAAAATTAAATATTGATACTGTCCGTCAGCCCACATTGAGGAATTTGATATTTCAAGTATAAAAGCGAGCAAGAAAGAACAGAATACAAACCCCGGAAACAGCTTTTGCATATTTTACTTCCTCTTTCAAAGGAGCCTAATTCATGTAGTGGCCTTAAAAATAATATCTTAAACTAGATAACAGTAAATACATTTTTAATAATCAAGTTTCATGTTATCGTATACAGACAAACAGAGATAAGAAATGTCAGGGGAGGGTCACCAAAAAAAAAATAATTTGTGTTCCAGTGACTCAATATGGAAATACAGACTGTAATTTTTGAGATACTGAATCATAAAGATAAGTGTTCATTAAGGGACATGTTGATCAGTGAGTGATGCCATAAAATAGCAAGGTCACCAGAATCATCACCTGGAGACCATCAATATCCATTTGTATAGCATTGTGGCAAGTAGTTATCAAGATACAGGGCTCCAGACTAACTTTTTACATTGGTTGCACTGGTGCTAGACATCTGATATCTAACCCTGCACCAGGATGGATTTTCTTCCATTATGTCCTTATTCCTTTTGTTTTAAGATCTAATTAGCAAAGTCAACCACTCTCAGTGGAGACATGGCCTAGAAAACAGCAATATGACAAAATTGGACAGGAAAAGAAGAAGAATGTATTGGATATAAACCCTGGCTGAACAAAGCAGACACATGTAACACACATGCTGGACTGTGTCTTAAAGACATGCAAATTGGTGAGAACAAGAACAGTTCATACTGTGAGCAGTCTCACGGGAAAATTGTGAAAATATTTCATGTTGCAACTGTGTTGCACAGAAGTTGCGTAAATCAAGTGCCACAACCACTGTGGGTGAGCTAATTTGTTTTTTGTGAGTTCAGTATGAATCGTGTTTCCTGACACCAAGCAAACATCCAAATTCTAAAGTTACACATACGCAGTCCTCTTCCTGCATGCACACTGTCTGTAATGTTGCCTATTACTACAAGATAATATTTCTTTAACACAATAACACACTGTATATGTTTCGTGTGAGTTCATACTCAGCCAGTCATGTATGCAAATTACTTATTCAACCAAAAGCAGAAGTAGTTCATTCTAAGGCTGAGTAACAGACTCAACTGAACAGAGGAAACAACCAATTTGAGGATGCGCTGTGGTTTTTATAATAGCAGCACTTCTCTCTCTACAAGTCAGACAGAACTTAACAGAACGGCTGTAGCGATGTCGGAGGAGGAGGTTAACTATGCTTCGGTTGTATTCAAAAATAAAAAACATCCTCCACCTGAAGGTAAGTTTCTTTTCTTTTTTTACATCAAGAATAGATGTCTTCAAATGTATTATGCTGTTGCTCGGGACCAAATACTGTATCTGTGTTTATGTGATCATCCTCATATGCAATGTTGATTTCTTGTACTGGTATTTTCTTCACTATAGTTGATAGAAAATACACTAGGTATTTTTACTGACCACAACATTAAATCTAAGTGAAATTAGAATTTTTAATGTACTGTAAATGAAATGTAACCAGTACAACCTGAAACATGAAAAACTGCTCATCATTTACCAAGTGGACAAAAATAGGTTGACATATTCATAGAAATAATCAGCCGCATGACATTGTGGAAGGCTGTTTCATAAACTGTTACCCATTAACCCATTAAATTCAAATCTATATGCACAATGTTCAACTCTTAAGAATGATTGTGTCCTCTGCATATTGAGAAATGCGCTTTCATTTAACAACTAATCCACTGGAATGACCTATTTCAATTTCATTTCAATGAAGCCATATTGGATTCAAACTGATGGTCTTTTGTTTAGTATTGCCTGTTTACAGTAAATGTAACCCACATGGGAGATTTCACCCTGACCACAACTTCTTGAAACCAGTCAGGAAAATGTGTATTGAAATAGTTATTTAAGCGTTTTCACATAAAAGGCAGTTTCCCCTTTCATCTATGATCCGCTAACTGTGAGACAATTTCATCATCTTTGGTTTTAGCTGACAGTTTTAAAGTGAAGTGGTGCATCATAGTTGTTACTTCATGAGTACTTGTTCATTACTAAGCAAGTTTGTTTCTTCCCATAAGAGGGGAATCACCCTTACTAACAAATAGCTATTACAATTCATCATTGATCATTCCAGTAGTTACCATTTCACCCTTGTGGAAGTAATGACGCGGTGCTCAGTAACAACACAGTATGGTGCACCGCTGTACTTGAAGAGACACAAATGGGTGGGTAATAATAAAGTAATGATTTTGTTATTGGTAAAGTGACGTTTATTCAAAAGTAATCGAGAACTATGCATTAAGTAAAGGACCATTATAAGGATTCACAGATACCTATGAACAATTATATTAGTTCATTAACATAATAATATTTCTCAATTAAGTAATCATTAGCTACTCTATAAAATGTGTTACTACTGTTGAGTTACTCATGAGCTGCCTGTTAACTAATGGTTTACAGTTAGTTCCTCATTCGTTCCTCATTTGTTGCCCGGTAACTATCGAAATATTGCGTACCTTATTTTAAAATGTTACTTTTTTCATTTCAAATAATGGAATAAGCTTTTAAAAGTTCTTGTCATTTGACCGCTACACAGTAATTAACCACTGCGATTATGTCCTTCACCCTTTCAGCTATAAAAGAGGAGGAAATTGTGTACGATGAAGTGAAGGTGCGAGGCGAAACACCCGAACAAACTCCTGATACAAACAGTAAGTTGTAAAACAATTCAGGAGTTACTGCAACTGGAAGCATTTCTAGTACTGCTGCTAGTACTGCTACAACTACTACCACTACTTTACCATTATAACCAGTAGGCAATTTGTTCATTTTTAACTAAGGAGACAGACCCGGTTAGTTTTGTTCACTTGCGACTAGGGAACCGCCCCATGAATGACAAAAGGGGATGGAGGAAATTTATAACACAGCCTTACAAACTGGGGGTGGGGAGTTTCAAAGATGTCAGCGTCTTCCAGGAAGGCAGGGAGGATCTAGTGAAAAGATGCCATTAAATTTAATTATGAGAAGTGTAGGATTGTTTTTGAGTCATTAGGGAATTTATATTTTGAGTTTGAACTTTTTTTAATGTCTTTCCCAAGACAGAGTGTTGGACGAGTGCAACACACTAGTTCAAATGCAACTACTGTTACAGCCACTACTACTACAAATATACTGCTGTTACCACCAATACTTCTACTATTACTGCTTCTACTGCTACCACTACTTTTTGCACAAAAGCAAAAAGCATTTTTCCCAAAGGATAGTTTCATAATTTTTCAGCAACAGTCAGATGTTATTGAAACAGGTTTTGCTTGCTGTTATCATTCCTATTAAAATATTCCTAATTTGCTTGTAATGTAAATTCAGGGGAAAAAATCTACAGTCAGTGTTCTGTGTAAAAATGTAATCCAAAGTTTATCTGAAGCTAATACTTTAGCAGTCTGAGTTAGTCAAATCAAGTGGTTACCTTTCCTTCCCTTTACTTACTTTTTATTTATACTATAAAATTCTCTCTGTGTTTCACCAGACAGTGTTCACAAGAGTGAATATTGTACTAAAAAGGCTAACTCTGAAAGATCCTCTCTTGATTTGATTAACTCAGACTGTTAAAGCCTTATATTTCTATATTTCTATTTGTTGTTTTGTCTCAGCAGGATTCTTGCCAGACAAGAAAGCAAATGACAGACGTCGCCACTATCAGCAGTTGGCTTGTTGTTTGGGGATTCTTTGTGTCATTTTGCTGTCAGGCATCATAGCAGTCTGTGTACTGCACCGTAAGTATACTGTACATACATAACAGACAGTCCATGCATTAACTCACACATCGACATGAGACAAACCTTAAAGAATAATTCATAGTTTTCATCTGTCACCATTATTTGTTATCAGTCATATATTAGCTGCAGTTCAAAGCTCAGACTGTCTATTAGCAGACTATAAGTCTCTACCTCTATTTGTTTGCCAAATCTGTTACAAACTAAATTTCTGGACACAATATTAGAAATGTGCACCTGCTCCTGGGTGTGTCAGCATCAAGCGATAATCCAATCATAACAACATTTGATCACATGTTTTATTGCTTTGTGGTTATTTATCCCAAATGAAGCAAAATTAATGAATTTAAATTTTGTTTATTTTTTCCCAGTTAAATTTAATTTCAGAATAAAGCATTTTATATCGTATAGTCGACTAAATATTCTGAATTTGTAGGAGACAGAAGCCAAAATGAGTGGAAACCACAGACAATATGTATAAAAGCAATTGAAAGATAAGACAAATGATATTCTATATTTTTCTTGTCTGATCAAACCCAAACCGACACTGAATGTATCTACTAACAAGAATTTTGTGTATCAAAGCCTCTTATGTCGTCTTCCTCTGTGCCATAGAGCTCCACTGTTGTCCAAAAACTATTAAAAACACATCAGTGAACCTCACTGGCATGTTCGTTCATAAAAATGAATATTGCCACTGTATCTTTTGAGCAACCCAGTCGCCAGAAAAAAATGTTGGCATTGTACATTTCTGCAAACCAGGCATATGTTGAATGTGGATGTTTCTGAACCAAAAATACGTTTCATAAATACTACAAATAAATACATAAATACTGTCAAAGTCAACGCAGTAATAACGCCACTATTTTAATATAAAACATGTGATTAATTTGCGATTAATCGTGATTAACTATGGACAATCATGGGATTAAATGTTTGAATCGATTGACAGCCCTAATATATACGTTTCAGATCAGCCTCATATCATGCTTGCAAAAACGCGCAATGCACATTGTTAACAAAACTACTTGAGAAAAAAAATCATGGTTTGTGTTAAAATAATAACGTGACAACGTAACTAGCATAAATAAATAACAACCACCCTTAGCAGACTTTCTTATGTAACGTTACATAACAAGCATAACAACGTTATGTAACAAGTGTAAAGTCAACGTTAACTTTTGGTTTCACACGACGCGAACAGCAGTCTCCTGGGTGAATGTTGTTTGTTTGACCCATTCACCACACCTTCCACCCACCCTTAGTGGATTTTCTCGCATGTTATACTCGTTATTATACCACGTAACTTTCAATAACGGTCGCTCGATATATTATGTTAGTTGTTCGGACTGAATGCAAAAACGTACACATTCAACATATCCGTTGTTTGCAGAAACATGCAGTGCCAACATTTTTTCTTAGCAGCTGGGTTGCTCTTGAGTCAACCCCACATACACCGTCCTGTTGCCATAAAAGCTTGCTCGTGCACTAAGTGGCTGAAAGAATTCCACAGCAAATACACTATACTCTTGTACTATTCACTCCTGTTTGAGTAATGTTGACTTAAAACTACAGTGTCCAGGTGTTTTAGGAAATGAGAAATATATAAGTCTTCAGTAGGAACCAGAGGGCTTGGGTGTGAGTGCCACAGGGCCCATTGGGGAAGTCAGGAAACATAGTGAGACATACTAACTGTTGGTTTTAGTCTTTTCAGGAGATTTGTTGAAATCTTCCAAAAAGCTGGAAAACCTGAAGTCAGACAGACAGGAAATAACTTTCAGAAGTAGCAAATGACAAAAACAAAATTGACAAACCAAAATTGCATTATCACTATGATAAAGAAGCTAATTTCCATTTTGCAGTTGCTCCATTAAGTCATGGGAGTGATGTAAGGGAGCTGAACCAGTTAAAAGAAAACCAAACAGCTCTACTGGATGCCAATCGCAACCTGACAAACAACAACAGCAAACTCAGCTCAGACATTGAAAACTTGAGGAGGGACCACAAAAATCTGACCGTCCAGTTTGACAACCTGACAAAAGGCTATACTGTCTTAGAAACCAAGACCACAAGCCTGACGGCAGAAATCCAGCAGCTGAACACAAGTAACCAGAAGCTGACTGCAGAAAACCAGAAGCTGGAGACACAGAGGAACAACTTAACAGAACGAATACGAGACATGGAGACTAACTGGAATAAGCTCAACGTCAGTCGAGCTCAGTGGAGCATTGATGCCTACTGCCCCAAAACAGAAAGTATGTTCAGATCCCATTTAATTAAATCCAAAAATAACCAATAATAATATCACTATGCAGTAATGTTGTTTATTGGTTGGTCTCTGATGTTTCAGACAGAAAGTGTAAAGTTTGTCAGGATGGCTGGGTATACACCAACCCCAACTGCTATGCGATTAATAACGCTGTGCCTGCTGAACGGAGAACCTGGGAAGAAGCTCGAGAAAACTGCAGAGGAAAGAATTCAGATTTCACTGTTATACATACTCAACACGAGAAGGTAATGAGAAAACTGTGGGTATTTTTATGAACCAATTATGAAATAAAAATGTACTTTTTGTAGGTCTGAACACACTGTGAGTCTGTAGGCCACCGTGTGTGTATTCATGTATGATGTTTAAATATGTAATAGCTGTCTCTCTGTTGTCAGGATGTAATCAATGGTTACAGCTGGGGAAGTTCAGGAACCAATGGATTCTGGATTGGCCTGAGAGTTCAAGATGGGAAATGGAAGTGGATCGATGGAAGTGATCTGACTGTAATGTAAGAGACACGTTCCTAAACACTTTGAATCATAGTATCTATCAGCCTTGATCTAAACATCATGTTCTTCTCTCAGCAACTGGATAGAAGCTCCTACTGTCGGTCACTGTGCAATTTCTGTCCAAGGGAGAGGATGGATATCAAGGAGATGTGATGACAAACAACAATGGATCTGCAAAAAGAATGCTTTATCTCTTTAAACACACCGCAGTCATACATGAGAAGGTTACTGGATACTCTGTAAAGGTTCATTACATGTAAGATAATATCAATATAAATTGTGTTTTTCAAAGATAACAAAAAATCAAGTGATTTTATTTTTATAAAGAAAAAGGTAAAACTAGTAACTAGATAAAACTGTTTGTGTGTGTCTGAAAAAAAGATGAAATGTATATTAATAATAATAATAATAATAATAATACCTTTATTTATATAACATTTTTCAAAAACAAGTTAAAAAGTGCTTTACAAATACATAAAAATCTTAATATAAGTATAAATGCAGTTAGATATTGGATTATATAGGTATGGTGTGTCGGGCCTGAAGGGGCACCAACCTGTTAATTATTAATAACTTTGAATGTGTTTTTCTTCTACTTTGTTAGAGATGCAGTGCTTATAATTTCTATATCAGCAGATTGAAAAAAGGGACCAACAAGACTGCTGAGTTTCTTATTTCTTATGTGGCATGTTATATTGTTGCTACTGATTGGCCAGCAGGGGGCGCTGCAACACTTGTTCTTGACAACATATTCCAGATTCTGTTTCCATGTAGTAGTCTGATATATAAAATACTTTCTTGACCAGCTGATGGTTAAGTGTTATCTATCTATCTATCTAGAAGCAAGTTCATGTTTTAGTCACCAGTGAATAAATGTGCTTCCACATATTGTTGTTATTGTCTTTTTCTTGCTTGAAAATGTCAGTAAACTTTAATAAAATCAGGAAAAACAACCTCTTTCAAGATGTTATGGTATGTTTAATCAAGATGAGACAGAAGGAGATCTGGCCTCATTAATCAGTCACACTGTCAACATCTGCACCAGCAGAGCTCCAGAGAGGGATCATTTATTAGGGAACTATCATATTGTGTATTTCACAAATACAAATGTCATGTTTTTCTGATGGGGCTTCAGTGTTTCTTGGTGGTGTCACATTAAATCTGTTAGACCTAATTCTGTTCCTGAGTATCAAAACAGCTCAGTGGTTACACTGTCATCTTACAGACAGAGGGTCCTGGTTTTGAACGAGACAGGGGCCTTTCTGTGTGGAGTTTACATGTTACCTCATGTTCACATGGGTTTCCTCCCACAGTCCAAACACATGCAGGTCAGGGGAATATGTTGGTGTGTGCTGACCCTGTGTTAGGCTGGAGATCTGTCCAGAATCTTTTTCTGCCTTAAACGCAATGCATGCTGGGATAAACTCCTGCCCCACCAGGTCTCTAAACCGACATACAGTAAGCAGGTAAAGGGGATGAGTGATGGATTTAGTATGATGAACACTGAACTTGTTTTTGTGATCAATTATTGATTTGTTCATTAATCCTTATTGCTTAAGAATATGTGATAATTGGTTGTGTGTTCAAGAGCTCATCAGTTCATCACTGTGTCTGAATGTAGATACTTATTTTCACAATGTTTAGTCACAAAACAACACGCAGCATTATCATGTTATTGATCATTGTGATGAAAATTATAAAATTGTGCTGTATTATTAAAAAGTACAAATCTACAGATGGGGGTCATTTGCACCAATGAAACAAACACATTGTGTCCATTACTCCCACCCATGTTAGCTTTGGGCCAATAGAAACTCTAATATGATTGTGACACACAGCAAAACGTTCATTATTTTTTATTTGAAGCGCTTACTAAAAGTCAGCTTCAGACTAGTAAATTTAAAGATCTGGATTTATTAGGACTATGTCAGTCTTGCTGTTGATCATTTTCTGAAAGCTTTTCAGATCAATTACTTGAAATGTACAGTCAAATATAAATGCTGTCAAGTTGAGTCCAAATACAATTTAAATAAAATCACTCTGTTTAAAGGTATATAAGTGTTATTAACATTGGAAATGTCCCCGCTTTGGGACTAATAAAGGATAATTTCATCTTATCTTAACATGATTCAAATTGAAGTGTGTTTCTGTTTATCACTATGAAACAGGTCCAAAGTATTTAAGTGGAAATGTTTCAGAATACAAATAGCTCCTCTGGCATCTAAGAGTACAAATGGTAGTAAGTATATGATTAATCTGTGTTAGGATTATGAGGGTCCTTGGAAAATTGTCTCCCCTGTAAAGGGTCCCTGGCCCCAAAATCTGTTGATTATAACTTTGAACGTGCTTTTCTTCTACTTTATTAGAGATGCCATGATCAAATGTTTTATATCAGCATATAGTGATAGAGTGATGAAAGGGACCAACAAAACTATTCAGAGCTTCCTGTCATGAAACATTTTATATTTGTGATTGTGATTGGCCAACAGAGAGTGCTGTATCACTTGTTCCCAACAAAATGTTCCCAGATCTGTTTTCTTAAGCATGTAATGTAAAGAATATTAATATATAGAGGTGACGGTTAAGTGTTATCCATCTATTTAGAACCAAATTCATGTTTTAGTCTATTACATTGAATAAAAATGCTATATCAAGTCAGAACATAATTTGCGGAAGTTGCAACATTATTGAAGAGGATGAGACAGAAGCAGGTTTCTTTTTTAAAAGACACACATTTATAACCTCAAAGCAGAAGTCCACTAAAGACCATCTGAGCGGACCAGACAGCCTCCTAACAACCCTCATACAGAACTGCGGCAGGATTTCAAACATTTGTCCAGGATGAACAGAAAACCACAGGTTTGACTGTAAGGGAACATAGTTCCCTTACAGTCCTCAAAGGACTTCTGGTGAACTATGTTTTTGTCAGAATGACCAGAATGTTGAAATTGATTATAAAATCCATCTTTTGTATCATGGTTCCTCCAGTCTGCTCAACATATTGGGAGTGAAACTGCATATAAACATATAAACATTTGTGTTTGATCTGTTTGTCTTTCAGAGGAAATCGAAGAAGAAGCTGACTATGATAATGAGCCTGTATGCACTGTGGAGAAAGTGGCAGCCCCTCCAGGTGCATTATGAACACAATACATTTCACTAATTACAGTTTCTCTCATTTCTCAATTCTTGAATGAGAATTGGGTTTTTTTTCAAAACAGTAAGTTCAAATCTTTGAACAATTAGTTTGTTGTTCACAGCAGATTAGAATTCCTCATTCATTCAAGCATATTGCAGTTTTTAGCATGTGTGCAAAAGAGTAAGTTCAGTAACCACTTGCACATGTCTTGCTGATCAAAACTGATGATTTTGATTCTTGAAATTGTCGTTGTCTTCTAATTTTCTAAACATTATTTCCTCGTTTGAGCTACAACATGCAAAATGATCCTTTCAGTTATCAAAATCTGTCAGACATACATGTGTATACCATAAATATCTATGACATGATTATGTACTGTGAGGAGTTACAGTCTGTTGTTTGTTGCTTCACTTGTTTTTGGCATGGATGTCATTTTGTGGCAAATTTTCTGTTCAGTATAGAGTAACTTTACATGAAAGACCAAAGGTGAATTTTCGGTTTACAGTACATGTTACCCATTGCCACTCAAATAAATGTACAGCACGCATCAGATGTGCACATCAGTTTTCTGTGCACTACAGTAGGCCTATTGACTTTCCAGATAAGACTGATATACTGATATAGTACAGCAAGTAGTCAGTGTCAACAAAGAGTAGAACAAAACAGATTTGTATGTAAGAACATTTCCAGTGTTGACCGCCATGGTGAAAAAAAACAAAAAACTTATCATTTTGATGCCATTTTGGCCAATTTACTGACACAACAACAGGCTTTGAGGAACTAATGAAATGTTCTGGGTGAGTTACTACCTTTTGCAAACATGCTATAGAGTTGTGATGTCCTATCAAACAGTTTGGAGAATGTTAAGACTGTTTCAAAGAATGAGCCAAAGTGATTGAGAAAAACTGTAAATATTGTTCAGCATGACATTTATTTACCTATCTTTATGCTTTGTCAAAAAATATGAATGTTTAAATGGGAATGTTTAAACGTTCAGCTCCTTTTGTTTTCTTATTGAAATGTATTCAAAGCACCTGTGACTGTGTTAAATCAGCCTCATTAATTCAACTGAGTTCTTATTTTTCTCTCAGACTACAGGTTTCGCTTCTTCACTCAGTCTTTTCCCCTGATTGCAGTGTGTTGGCTGATACTGTTAGTCATCATGGGCCTTCGTATCTACTGTGAGTACCACTGGTTATTTTTCTTATCTTTTGCTTTTAGCTTTAGCATTTACTACAGTTTTTCTTGGTGTAATTCTTCCTCCTGTTCACACTGGCAGATAGATAGATAGATAGATAGATAGATAGATAGATAGATAGATAGATAGATAGATAGATAGATAGATAGATAGATATCAATCTTAATGTGTTAATGTTCATATTATATATTATATGTTATTGTGTGCTGTCCAAATATACAGTACATGTATGGACAATTTTTATTAATATGTTTTGGCAACATTGTTCTTGAAACTTCCGTGCCAATAAAGCCCTGTTGAATTGAATTTTTATAAATTATTATTAATTTATTATATATATTCTAAATTAAAAAAAAAAAAATCAAAGCTCAAAACCTTCTTCTATCTGTCACTGTAGTTACCTTTGTCATTTCTGAAAACAACGCCAAGCTGACGGCAGAAATCCAGAACCTGACAACACAAATCCAGCAGCTGAAAACAAAAGACCAGCTGATGGATTTTCCAAGTGGCTGTGGCTGAGAGTTGAAGATGGGAAATGGAAGTGGATTGATGGAACTGATCTGACTGAAAGGTACGAGACACGTTCCTAAACACTTTGAATCATAGTATCTATCAGCCTTGATCTAAACATCATGTTCTTCTCTCAGCAACTGGGCACGACCTCCACCTCCTACTCCTCCTACTGATGGTCACTGTGCAATTTCTGTCCAGATGAGAGGATGGAAATCAGTGAGCTGTGATGACAAACAACAATGGCTCTGCAAAAAGAACGCTTTATCTCTTTAAACACACCGCAGTCATACATGAGAAGGTTACTGGATACTCTGTAAAGGTTAATTACAAGTAATATAATATCAATATAAATTGTGTTTTTCAAAGATAAACACTCAAGGGACTTTATCTTTATAAAGAAAAAGGTAAAACTAGTAACTAGATAAAACTGTTTGTCTGTGTCTGAAAAAAAAGATTAAATGTATAATAATAATAATAATAATAATAATAATAATAATAATAATAATAATGATAATAATGATAATAATACCTTTAATTATATAAGATTTTTCAAAAACAAGTTAAAAAGTGCTTTACAAATACATAAAAAATCTTAATATAAGTATAAATGCAGTTAAATATTGGATTATATAGGTATGGTGTGTCGGACCTGAAGGGGCACTAACCTGTTAATTATTAATAACTTTGAATGTGTTTTTCTTCTACTTTGTTAGAGATGCAGTGCTTATAATTTCTATATCAGCAGATTGAAAAAAGGGACCAACAAGACTGCTGAGTTTCTTATTTCTCTCTCTCTCATCTGCAACCGCTTATCCCGTTAGGGGTCGCGGGGGGGCTGGAGCCGATCCCAGCCGACATTGGGCGAAGGCGGGGTACACCCTGGACAGGTCGCCAGTCCATCGCAGGGCTGACACATAGAGACAGACAACCATTCACGCTCACATTCACACCTATGGGCAATTTAGAGTCAACAATTAACCTAACCTGCATGTCTTTGGACTGTGGGAGGAAACCGGAGTACCCG
>CAKAOI010046071.1:0-43838 GCA_916701655.1 Sebastiscus albofasciatus | reverse complement strand
CTTTTCTCTGTTGATTACCAGCGCTCTGTGGTGGCTCTGAGACTAAAGACATAAAAGCAAATGAAGACAGCAGCGTCTGCCACAGAGGGAACATTACACACCTGGAAATCTAATTCAGGCCTCTGAGATGACGATACCTGCTCTCTAATGCAAATGATGGACTTTGTGCTGTTCTACTCATAATTTGTGTGTGGTCTCACCTGAATGACAGACGACCTGCATCCCCCCCCCTTCCCTCCTTCCAACGCCTCTCTCCCTCTCCGTCATTCCCATCTCCATCTCCATCCCTCATTAGCCCTTCGTCAGTGCTGAATTATCCCGCCGTTTTATTATTCTCCAGAGGCGGCCGGTGCTGACGCAGCGCTGAGGAGTTGTCTTGTGCCGTCTGCTTTTTCCCCCCTCCTCCTCCTCCTCCTCCCTTCTCTCTTCCGCAGCCCAGGAGAAAAGGAAACGAGGGAGGAAGAAGAAGAAGAAGAAGAAGGCGGACGGGGAGGGAAGCTAACATCCCAGAGGGGCCTCGGAGAGAAAGAGCAAAGGCAGGCCAACACGTGTGACAGAGAGGCGAATGGGACACATTAAACTTCCAACAAGGGAAAAGATTAGACAGAAGGGACAGATGGATAAAGGAGGCGGCAGAAGAAAGACTGACATATTACGGATCCACCAGAGATTTTGGGCCTAAGCTCTGGCACACATTTGCGATCTAAAATAACTTCCTTCGCTCACTAATCTCTCACTCTAACTCTCGTTTTCTTTTTTTTTTCTTCCATCTCGTTCTCCGTCTCCTCCAAACATACAGTTCAAAGACCTCCCTGCTCCTCCCTTCCTGTTCCCACATTAATTAAATCCGTGTGTAATTACTATCGTCGAGAAGGGAATCTGAGGCAGGCATGAAAAATTGGTCACGGCCTCGGTATCTTTGAAGTGAAATTACTTGAGCAAAGTTTACAGCCGGAATGTGAAGACGCTACGCTGTATAACGGCAAAGGTGGGGGGGCTTGTCTAAATCTCAAAAATGGCAGATTTGAACTGAGCTCACACCTGTTGTCGGCTCAACCTCGTATCTGAACCCGCTGTGAGGACACGGACGGGTAGACGTTAAGACTGGGAGGGCTGAGAGGAGACGCTATTTCCCCCCACAGAGATCAGCAAAGATCCTGTGATGATTTCTGTAGCAGAATATTAAAGCTGCTCGTCCTCATTTCATGACCTTACTGCAAATGTTTCCCCTTAGCAACTTTTATAGTTTATTTATGAAAACAGCTTGTAATTATTCATCAGCTGCTACAGGGACTGGGAGGCATCTATGTGAAGCCAGCATGGCTCTGTCGGTGTTGGTGTGTGGCGAGTTAAACCGCGGAGATTGAAGTTACTAGGCTACGTATTCCACATTGCATTGGACCGACTAACATTCGGGAATAGTCTAGTCTATTTTAAAGAAGGAAAGAAAAGTTGTGGTAGCGACAGTGTTTCTTCATCACTGCAGTTAGAGATCAGACCTTTGACCCTATCGCTAACCTCTCTGTGTTTGCGCCGGCTTGTGGGCGGTGCTTGGTATTTCCTCAACTGATCTCAACATGGCTGCCGGGTCACAAACGTTCTCATTTTACAGCTAAACAGTACACTACAAGATGATTCTGAAAACATCTGAGGAGAGAAATAGGCATTACAGTAACAGATTATTGATTCATATTTGATCAGCGCTGCCTAGATTGACCGTTTGGAGTGATTGACAGCTGCTCAGAGACGGCAAGGCTCCAGCTCGACTCTGATTGGTTGTTTTCCTCCGGTCTGTGAAATCTTGCTGATGCCATTAGGAACACCGGAGGACACAGAGGCACATGATTCTTTTTTCAGATTACCTGTCTCATGCACTACTCTCAGGATATAGTTATGGTTTTATAAAAATCACTTTTTTTAAATCATATTTGCTCCATTACTACCTACTGCAGCTTTAAGGCCTTTGCACACCAAGTTTGGATTTTTCATCCACACCTTTAAAGACATATGCGACATCACGTTTTCTGTGTTTTTTCGCTTCCGTCAAAAGGCAAAAGAGGGTTGTTTGACCACTCAGAGCCACCGTCCATGCAAACATCATCATCCAAAATAGCCTCTGATAAACGTTCACTTTGTCTCCCAGCACAAAACACTTTACAAAAAAGAAATAGAACTTGGAAGCGTGGTCACAAAACAAAGGATGTAACGTTATAAAAGATTACACAGTAGTGATTGTGCTCTAGGCAGCTAAACGTTAGCTTCTTGCTAATGTTAATCATTCATTGGCCCCATTTGAAACGAGTGCTATCCATTGCACCCATGAAATTAATTCAGTTTTGTCTCCTGTTGCGAATTTTCTATGGTTTCTATGTAAAACGTTTTTTATCAGATGACGGATTTAAAAAAACGGAAACGAAAAATACGGACTTGCAAAGACCTTTAAGCATTGCAGTTGTCACAACCTTTTGTAACATATATACACCCCATTCACAAAAACTATGAATTTTACTATTTATTTTAAGAGTTACTCCTACAACAGTATCAAAACGAATGTATTTGACTAGCTTTTCAGTATTTCCTGAAGCATTCTTTGGTGATTCAATAAATTCCGCTGTTAGAGCATGTTAGTGCAACCCCTGGCCGGCGCTCTGCAATGCGATCATACGGTGGTTACGGCTGATAACGGCGTCCCAACTGACGGCGTCTTTACGGAGGTGTAACATCGTTATAGAATTGGAATTTAGTATCAAAAATGACCGTCATGTCAGAGCCAACTCCTGGTGTTTACATTCCTTTGCTTCAGTCATCACAGCCTCAGACTGAACTAATAACCTTCGAGCTGTCAGTCATCCTCTCTGCCTGCAGGCTAACCTCTTGCCATCATCTTTTCTTCATTCTGCCATTATCCTCCCTCTCCCCCCCCAACACACACACACACACATACACGGAGCGCTCAGGCCGGGGGAGGACAGAGACATGAATTATTCTACGACTGAGCCGTATTTATTATTGCACTTAGTGTAATAGGACCTGTGTGTGTGTTTGTGTGTGGGTGCATCCTCGCCTCCATCCATCCACCCATCCCTTTCTCCTCTATCACTCCTGCTCTCCACACACATGTGAGCTCACTGGCATGAATAGAAATGTACCAACACACACACACACACACACACACACACTACAAAACCAAAAGAAAGGCATGTTGCATCTGTGCACATGTAAATTGGATGTAGACATAGATGAATATGCACAAACACACATACAAATCAACTATAGATTTGCACAGAAACACGTGCACTTTAAGCTAAACCCACACATTTAAACACACTGTGTACACACACAGCGTCAGACACACACACACACACACACACACACACACACACAGAATATGAATGAAATAAGACACGTGGTGAAGTTAAATGGATTTCTAATGTGATGCCCAGTCCCTCCACTTCCGTGTGCGTGTGCCCGTGAACATGTGTGCGTGTGTGTGCATTGCCCTCGCGTTCATTGACATTGAGCTAAGGGAGGGACAAAAGGAGGCAGAATTGAATGGCTCAGGAAGTCTCTGTATGTGAGTGTGTGTGCATCAGTGTGCAAAATTGTTTGCATTTATGCCCAAAACGTACATGTGTACATGTGCATATATTTGCAGACACTAAACACACACACTCGCCTCGTGCTCAAACACACACTGTTGTATTATTAGCTTCTCCTGCTTCTATTTGGGCTCAAAGAAATACGTTTTAGAAATAATTCAAAAAGCCAGGTAATCCATTTTTGCACACAAGTTTGAGGGTGGGGGGGGGAGAAGAAGGTGAGAGGGCGAAGTGAGGAAGGAAAAAACAGGCTGATTGGAGGAAAAGTAAAGTACTCCAGGGGGGAGATAATGGAAACAGATGAAGGGAGCGCAGAGGAAGAAGAATGTGGAGGTATGAAATGTACTCTGAATCTAATATTACTTTTTATGTAAGGGCACACGTGTGAATTTATATCATTAAACACAGCAGATAGTGATAGTGCACATACATACATGCGTGTTTTTTGTGTTTGTGGGCAATCCATCATTTCAGAATGTGTACTGTACAATAAAAAAACAATCCCACAACACAAACATACACAGAAATTACAGTACACGAAGATCACATTACTGTAACGCACACATGGACACACACAGAGCAGAGCTCATCCTAAGTGCAGAACGCTGTTCACACCCACGGCCTCGTACTGTATGTTCTTACACTGACGTGAACGTGTGACAGACACTTTTGCATCTACATGTAAAGTATGTTGAGTGTACAGACAAAGACAAACACTGCAGATCCTTTCACAGGATGCTAAGGGACTGTATGAAAATGAATTAGGGTGGGGAGGAGCATTGAATCTTATATGGTTGAACAGCGTTGGTACAACTTGAATTAAGCAAATAAAAGAGCAAGGGGAAAAGTGTAAAGATTTAAGAAGGTGTACCCTAACTTTAATCTTAAAATTTAACTGCAATATGTTGTGGAATAATTATTTTCATCATTTTTGTATTTTTTATTTTTATACTATTAAAGCTGCAGTGTGTAGAAATGGAGCAAATATGATTTTAAAAAGTTATTTTTACAAAACGGTCACTATATCCTGACAGTAGTGCATGAGACAGGTAATCTGAAAAAAAAATCATGTGCCTTGGTGTCTCTGGTGTCCTCCGGTGTCCAGGAAAATTATATTTTTTAAAGCCTAAAAACAGAGCCATGAGGAGGTGCAGGATTCTAGTCTTGAATTACAATATGCTGAAAGGTTATAAAGGAAGTTTTTGCCCAATGATGCCAAAGATTGTTGCCTACTGAAGCTTTAATCATATGAGGAAAATGGAAAGAAAATATAAATCTGGGGTGAGAAAAAAAAGTCAAAAGACCTTCTCTGCTCTCTCAAAAAGAGTCAGACTACATGCCTTTTAACAAAAAGAAAAATACATACATATATAATATAATATATAACCCTCCCCCTTTTCTGACCCCTTCCCTACCTAATAATTTTTATGCAATCCCTAAGCGCATCTCTAAAATCAGTAAAATGGTTTTAAATAAATAAATACATTTAAAATTGTGCAAATGGGAGACCCAGTCTTGCATCATTTCCAGTTGGTAAAATTTAACATTTTTGCAATTTGAATTTTAAAAAATGAAGACAGATGAAGTCTTCTTTAAACCCATATATACCTATATATATATATAAGGTTTAGATTCAGGCCCTAAAACTTGTGCGTGCCTTGGACGTCAGGAATAGATCTTTCTATATAGGGGCCTGTGCTCAGGTAGTCAAGCATGATGCATTACGCGGCTCAATTAACTGAACACGGGCGTATCAAAGCACTGAGCTTCCATGCAGAAGAAATCCATATCCTCTAAATAGAAAAGAACATGTATCCCTCACATTGAATATGAATGAATATTTGAGGGAACACTTTGAAAATCTATTAGACAAGAAAGTGTGACACTTTATTCTAACCATGTACACGACATGTACAGTAAGGACATTTAGAAACAAATCAGTAATGCTTATATATTAATCATCCTCCTCATCAAATTTGAAAAGTATTAGATTAGTCTGAATTTAACACTAAAACAAACACAAGACCTTCAACTAGAAGACCGCTGTTTGTGTCTTGTGTGAAATTAGCAGTAACATTGACTTATGTTGTCACGCCAGTCTTTAGTCACGTGACTTGTCGGTACCATCAGTCCTGTGAGTTGGTAGTCAGTGAAGTTAACGTCAACCAAAAGCGTTTCCTAACCCTAATGAAGTGGTTGTGTTGCCTAAACCTAACTTCCTGTGGAAAACAGAAGTTTATTTTGAAAGGACACTGTGCATGTAACGAGTGTATATTGACACACCGTTCCTGGTCCATCCAAATAAATGACACAAGAGGGTCGGGAGTGAGAATGTGGTGCTTATGTTACACAGCCAAATCTGCGACTGAATGTGTTGACGGTTGAGTTGCATTGTGGGTAATATGCTCCAGGTTTAAACAAAGAAGTGCAATGCTAAATCTGTGGAGTACACTAAGTATCTTTAATCATGCCACCAATCATTCTACGAGACCAATTGTTAACGCTACGCCTGTAGAGGTCATTACTTTCAGTTTTGTCATATATTAACATTGTGGGTATAAAATCAGAGAAAAAAATGTTAGCTGATCTTTTCTTTAATCTTCTTTTCTTTAAAAATCTGGATTTTTTTTTGGGACAATTGGTCAGTAAAGTATACGTTTTATCCTTCTTGAAGCGAAGTCAAATTTGAAATGATATCACAGACAATCCATCCTCTATATCATTGGGAAACTTCCATTACGGCACCAGTGTTTATAACATTTGTTTCTCAGTTACATTTGAGCACAAGTGAACTGTGAAAAGTAGCAGGACTGTGACTCCGGTGTCCAAGCTCTGGACCCTGAGGCATCCAGTGATGTGTACAGTAACAGGCGAGGGTTGACATGAGGTGACTGTCAGACAGCTCTATCTGCATATATAAAATGTGCTCCTTTGTCGCAGCCACTTATTCCTCCTGTCCATCAGCGTCTGCGTGTGACGGAGCCGAGCTACGGATCGGTGCCTCGTGGACGGAAGGAGAGGAGAGGAGAGGGAGGGAAGTAGAGATGGGAGAAGGGCAGCGAGATGTGAGTGAGACTGGAAGCGCTGGGATGAACACACAGAGAGCAATTCACGTCTTTCACACCGTAGGATGAGTCATCTGGCTCGGCACTGCGCTGTGAATGAAACAGAACGGGGAGGGACACCTGCAGAGAGGGGCTGGAGAGTGAGTGAGAGAGGGCGAGAGAGCATCACACACTCACTGAGGGATAAAACACAACCACATGATGTCTACCTCACATTCTGTCAATGAAAGTAGGAGGAGGGACGAGTGGCAGTCACAGACGGGAGGGAGGGAACATGAGTGTATGAAGAGAGAGTGTGTTGGAGTGGATTTATGTGACGACAGTCCTGCACAGAACTGATGTCAGGAGGGAAAGATACCAACCTTCCCTAGTCAGGCTAAAACAGCTGTCCCTTTGCTGAAACCTTTCTCCTTTTACCACCTTTCAGCTCATTGTTTTGTTTTTTACGACCCGCAACTTTACTGTTCACTCTCACCACTCTCTTCAGTGTTGTTTCTCTGAAAAACAGACTGCGCCCGTACCTGTCGAGCACCAAGACTGCTCTGACTGTCACATTCATGGTGTCAGATCCCTCTGAAGCGACACTAGCCTGTCCTCGTAATGTTGTTGCTGCTGATGTATTTACCACCACTCGTCACACTCGTCCGTCAACTTAAAGTGCACTTGGTGAGCGATTGTCTACATGTGGCTTACTTCATTCCAGTGACTAAGGGTGTGTTGAAACCAAAAACTGGAGCGTTAACCCCCTTGGAGTGGTTCGTTCGGGTTGTGGTGGACATCGGACTCGAAGGGGTGGTCTAGGACGGCTGTCGATGAACTCAGGAGCGGTTCATTTCTGGTGTGAACACCATTCTAACCAATCACATGAAGGGTATTTGTGTAATTTAATTGGTTAAAAAAAGCTTTTCCTGGTTTGGTGACTGGTGAACTAGTAGCCTATTTATGTGTTTTTTTTACCAATAAATTTGATTAATTTACTGTCTATCAGACCATGAATGAGACAATAATTACATAGCTCGCGCAGCCCACCGGTAGGAGAACGGTTGGCAGCTCCATAGCCTCCTAGCGGCGGGGAGTGATGGACTGTAGCACGAAAGCATGGTGGAATTAGCAAGCTAACTAGCCACACTGTTGTCACAGTGCAGGAAAGCACGTCACACAAGTTGAGGCAACCCCTTGAGTCGTTCGAAGAGTCAACTGTATGACCAATAATAGAGCATGACTGGACCGTTTTGAGTTTTGTCTTGTGAACGCAAACTGGGCCAGTTGGAAATATGTAATCCTCACATTGGTTTGCTTCAGGAACCAGCCCTTTAGGTGTGAACCTGCCCTTAAACGCAGCTCTTTCTAGTTGCACCTGTTTCTACCAAAACAAGACAGTCAAACAGATGCTTCTATGTTTTAGACCATCGGCCGTCCTGGGAACGGACGTTTGTTCGGTGCCTCCTTCCAGATGTTTGGTTATCGTCCTCCAGGCGATTCAGCAGGTAATCCATTCTTCATATATGTTTACAATCTATCTCTCATTTGGTCATCCTGATTGTCCATACTGTGCACACATTTATTACACGTCAGTCTTCCTGAGGTTTCCTCTTTTCTTTCCCCTTCAAAGTTTTTCCTTCCTTTTGCCTGTGGTGTCACCTCCTACAGCTAATTGTTACTCCGACCCTATCCCCAGGCATTTGTATATATAGCACTCCTGGCTAATACATTACAGAAACAGAATCCCTCATGAGTTTTGTGCACATAATGGCTTTTGCATCATCTACTTTCCTCCATTATTTCTGGCATTTTGATGACTTTGCTTTGTGTTTCATCTGGGAATTCAAATAATGAGCAGATAAGAGTGAGAGGGGAGTTTGGAAGGAAAAGATTTCTAACTCTAACTACGTCATACAAATGAATGAGGTTGTGGTGACTAGTGTGTCCAGATCTTCAGTGGATTCCAATGACATGATCTGCTGGTGGGTTTCTTTACTTCAGGTGTTTTTTGCCTCCAGGTGCGCACCACTTGTAATTAGAGGTCAACGACTGGATCAATCAACCCATCCATCAATTATTTTAACTACGTAATCACTTGTAAAGTCATTTGTCACGGCTCACCACCTCTCATCCGGTGCCGAGGGGGACGTTGCCTGAGTTCAGGACAAAGAGCAAAGGAAAGTCAAAGGAATACGGCGGTGCTATCATGAATACAAATAAATCAAAGTAAAGTTGTCAATAGCAAATTGCCGATAATAGCATGCGTTGAGGCGGACAAAGACGAAACCACAAACAATGGGGAGAAGATCGATATGTGGAATGGGGATGTATTGCTGAAGCAGTGGTTGGGTCAAAGACTTCAAGCTGGATTAACATCTATGGATCTGACTCCTCTGAAGTTAGAGCCACAGGACCACACAACACAATCTGTCTACTCAGTGTGTTATACTCTGTTGTTGTTGTTGTTGTTGTGTGGAACCTGGAGGGATGATGCATCTTGTGTTAAAGGATCGTTCAAATGCACGTCAGCATGTGAATTCATCACCATTCAAATGCACATCAGTATGTACGTGAACGCATCACTGTTGAAATGCACTTCAGTACGTACATCAGTAGGCCTACTGAAGTGAATTGTGAACAGTGATGCGTTCACTTACTGATGTACGTACTGAATTGCTTTTAAATGGTGATGCGTTCACTTACTGATGTATGTACTGAAGTGCATTTGAATGGTGATGGGTTCACATAGCCTACATGCATCATTAAGTGAATGCATCACCGTTCAAATGCAATTCAGTACATACAGTAGGCCTGCATCATAAGTGAACACATTACAGTTTGAATGCATTTCAGTACACTTCAGAGTTATCAGATTATGATTGTTTGATATGCTTCATTCAGTCACCTCTAAGTCGCTGCTGATTGACATTTGACAGAAGCTGGGGGCATGGTTTTTGGTGCCTTAAAACATTACATTGATTGTTCGGGGGGAGTTCTGTAATTAAAGGTCAAAATACAAAAACAAAAGGGAAAATCCATACCTAAGGAATGACCCATGGTGTACTTGTATCTGAGGAGGATGTGTGCTTTGTGGATGTGCATGAGGTGTGCATGTCCCTGCTTTGTTTAATCACACTGGGGTTAATGATCACACCGTGCTGGCCTGATTGGTTTGAAGCTAATCCCTGCAGGAACAGTAGTGCTAGCATACAGCCTCATACAGATGAATGCACACACACACACACACACACACACACCTCTGCCTCTTCTGTATACACTCTCTCTATAATATAGAGCCATTCATCAGTGAGTTTTTCTGCTCTGATCCTCAGGCGAGGTGGCACTGCTGATGAAGATTTAGGACCTCAACCCCAGGTGTGTGTGTGTGTGTGTGTGTGTGTGTGTGTGTGTGTGTGTGTGTGTGTGTGTCTCCCTTTGCTGGATGTTAACACTTACTTTACTATCTTCCCACACCAGTGTAACAGAGGCTCACACACAGGGAAAGGCAGATGTCACTCTCTTATAAAGTTATCTAACGTCACACACACACACCCGCACACACCTACTGACCTTGGAGATGCTGTCAGCTTCTCACATGCTCATGGTGTGTGTGTGTGTGTGTGTGTGTGTGTGTGTGTGTGTGTCAACATGCATATGAATGGAAATGGGAGACTGTTTAAATTAGCGATTAAATTGTTAATCTGTTCCTTGCACGTCTCTTTGTGTGTTATTGACGATGCTTTATTCATCTGTGTGTGTGTGTCTCAAGGGTAGAGCCCGAGATGTATCAGAATGATTGGGTTAGAATTACATCACGGGGGAAATACTCTGCTGTGATTGGTTCATTTTAGAGGCTTATATACAGAGGAGGGGAGGTGCAGTGCATTTTGGTTATCAGTCCATTACCCTTCTGAGAAGATAAGGAATGTTTTGGGATGTGTGTGTGTGTACTGGTGTGTAACTGCCAGTACATTACGACATAGGTATGAGAGCACACACACACACAGTTCACCTCCACATACTAAGTGTCCCCTTGTGTTTTCCACACAGGAGAAGGTCAGAGGAGGCGGCTAGAGTGTTCCTCCAGGTAAGGCAGTCAGTTATGGCGGGGCTGCTGATCCACTCACCTCCGCAGAGGTCATATCCGCGGTCCCCAAAGCCCCGAGGCCACTGAAGGAACATCAATCACGACCAGACCTTGGACACGCCAACGCTACACCTCTACTTTCACACTAATGTGCCATGAGGACAGCCGTGGCCGCCCCTTTCATGGGTAAACACTGTGCTCTTTCATCATGTGTTTCAAAAGGAGATCTTAAAAGTCAATTCGGTGTTATTTAGGGCTGTTGCCTTTATGCTTTAAAACGTCCAGGTAGATAAGACTCTCAATTCACGGGCTAAGTTTTGGTTTGTGATTTGTACAGTAAAGAGAAAATGTATAGAGATCAAGGTTGTTTCTGATGTCCTCATCAGTCACACTAACCTCTCCAACCCCTTCTCACCCTGTGGAACACATTATTAAAAGCACAAGGACAAGAGGGGTGACCTTCCTCTCTCTGTGCATTGTTGCTATATAAATACTATATACGAAATTAGGCTTTTATCACTATGTTACCAACTAAAAAGCACTGCAAAGAACAAGCTTGTTAAAGGAATAGTCCAACATTTCAGCTGATTAGACTGTTGTCAAGCTATTAAATAGGCGTTATCAGTCGCTATAAGGGGCCTGCTATACCCAATAGTAGGTTTTATCATCTATTCAAATGGTAGGTCATCGAAAGAAGTGTATAAAAGAAGACAACAGTGATTTCTAGCATCTACAGTAGTGCAAGTCAGATGCTGTAATATATAGACAGCATGAAAGTCCATGAAAAGAGGAGTTTGGGGACACACAACACTGGGCTTTCACCTAGGCGATTGTGGTTCACATCACATGTGAAACCAACTGCGTAGTTGTCTTTGCGTTCACAAGCCTTAAGTTTCATTTTCACTTTAGAATCGTATTTATTTTAAGTCAAAACACAATGATTTTCCATAAACTTAACTGTTTTGTTGCCTAAACATAAAGAAGCCTTTTTGTTTGTGTTCAAAACGTAACGTAAAATGAGAGGTTTTCTAAAGGGACTCTGCTGCTCGGAATGAAAGTTCCTCGTAGTAACTTTGAATAAAGCTGTAACTGTACCAAATTACTTTTTAAATCTCAGACAAAATCTTGAACAAATAAATCAAAAGCTAAAGAAAGGACGTACAGTGGGGGCAAAAGTTTTCTTTGAGGTTTTAAAAACTTCACATAGTAACCAGGAGAGCAAACCAAACAGAGATGATAAGTGCTCTGGCCTAGATTGTATGAGTTCTCTTTGTGCCTCGCAGCACAGTATCAGCAGTATGGTTACTTATGCATGCATAGCCTGGTCAGGGCTGCACAGATGAGTTTGGCTCAGCTTAGCAGAAGCAAAAGCCATCTTCTAGTGATAACAGCAAATACTCTGACGGTAATTTATATTTTAATTTTTTTTCTTAAAATATTAAAATCCTCCACCCGGACACACACACAAACAGTAGGAGGTCTTATAAATCCAAACCTTGTGGCAATGTACGCCATTTGAACCAGAAAAGTGTTTAGCTGACTAAAAATACAGAGCTAAAATGTATTAAAAATATGAAACATGAATACATCTACTGTCCAGTACAGTCAGCTGAATTTTTAGTTGCATACATTGTACGAGCAAGGAAATGTTGACTGACAAGTAGTAGGATGTTATTTTTGAAAGATGCTACCTGATTCAAAAGCTGTCTGACCTTACCAACTGTTTATGTTTTATGTATATTGAGGTTTCTGGAGTTAATGTAAAAAAATACACTGTTTTCCTTTTTTAATCTGACCGAGAAACCGTCATTGGAAACTGTTTGAAATAGGCACTTTCAAAAACTACTTGGCAGGTGATTGGATGAACCATCTGTCAATCAAACTCTTGCCGAAGCCAGTCGGGAGAAGAGCGGAAACGTCTTTTCCTTCAAGTAAAGCCTTTAGTGCTGTTTGCTCTTCTTTAAATGAAGATATACTCTCCAGTTCTGATATAACGGATGCTATTACAGCATCTACGCTAACCATAGACTGTATATAAGAAGTGGACGTAGTCACCGTGACATCATCCATTGGATTGTGGACTGCCGTTTTTTGAAGCCTCCAGTTCTGCATTTTGGCCGTCACCATCTTGGTTTTTGGCTGTCACCATCTTGGTTACTTGCAACCAGAAGTGACACGAGAGGGTGGAGCTAAGTACAACTGAACGCTGACAAAGACATTATTTGGCGACCAAAAGTAACATGAAGTAGTGTCATCAAGAGAGCACTGCTTAGAAAACAAGTGTGTTTTCATCAGTCTGCATCTCAGGGAAAGGATGAAAAGAGCCCTTCAGGTCTAATGTGTATAATGAAAACAAAAGGACTAAGCAGACGCTGTGGTTGTTACGTCACGGCGGCAGGAGGGGGGAGTAGTGGAGGGAGGTGCTGGGAGCGCTCCGGTGGTTCAAGAGGTAATAAAGGGGAGGAGATGCAGTGCGGCTGTGACCCCTGTCAATCTGCTGCTTGTTAGAGACTGACAATTACCGGGCGGGGGTCACACCGTCAACCTCAGTTGACTTTAATGAAACCTGAGTTATTTACTCTGGCGGGGCTGTATGTGACGGGTATAGAAATGCATGTGTTTTTATCATTCAACAGGCTATAAGGGGATGCATTTTGTGTATGCTAGAGAAGAGAACGGAGGAGAGGATGACAAGAGTCTTAAATCATGCAGCCCTCGGTTGTCATGGCACAGTGTGAGCGTGCGTGCGTGCGTGCGTGCGTGCAAGTATGAGCTCGCTCTCTCGGCCAGTGGAATAAATGGCACTAATGTTTTCCGTGCGCACGTCACCTTCGTTTGTACAGTCAGCACTCTCACCTCGTGGCACCGGCTCAAAACGCAATATAAAAAACGCAAAGTGTTTAACCTTTATTGAGAGGTTTAACAGCAGGGAGATGGAGTCACTGTAATATATCACACTCATCAAAGTCTATTAAAAGTCAACAGAGATAAATATTCACCACCCAACTTTACAGAAATGCAATACTAATCTAATCAAATGGATCCAACTCTGCTGTCTGCACTGGTCAATAAAAATAGATTTAATCATCTTAGTAACAATTGCCCCGTCACGGTGGAGTAGAAAGTTCACTTAACTACATTTCTGCGAGCAGAAAGTTGTAAAATTGTATGTCAGGGAAAGGTCAAATCTTCAGCTGGTTGTGCACATGATGAACAATTCCTCATGCGTTGCTTCTACGCAGTCACAGCTCCTCATCTATCAAGCGGCCGAGCTTACTGTCTCAAACACACTGTATTTCATCCCTTGAACATCCTCTCCAAAAATAATCCATTTACAAACAGTGTTCAGGGAGAGAACAGATAAAACGTGTGTGCCGTGAGGTTTTAGCTCTCATAAAATATTGATTGGCTTTTTTTTTTTTCCATCCGGTGTTTCCCCGTACTCTCGTACACCCGCATATGGGAGGAGGAGGAAGGAAACCTCAGCTCAGAGGCCGAGGGAGCTGTGGTACCGTACCACCCACACTGACCAGCTGTTACTTCTTCTCAGCAAAAATTCCCACATTAAATGTATGGCTGATGAACACACAGAATCCAACAAAATATTATGGATATTATGCACAGAGGCACGCAAACACACAAATAAGCAGGCTGTATAGGCAGATGCCCCACAGCAAGGGACCAGCGTCATAAATATTCATGTGTTCCCATGATTGCAGAAATGTAAATAAGTCAACAGTCGTGAAATTGCCGGCATCTGGTCACTCTGGGGGGAGAAAGTGAAGGAGAGAGGAGGTGAAGGGTGGAGGATGAAAAAGAAGGGATAAAAAAGAATTGGTGATGAGAGAGAGGAAGGCTGAAGGGAGTCAAATCGGCCACTTTCAGCATAATGACTCTCGCTTCATCTCGCGTGCAATTACTTAATGATAAATATCCTGGAGAGCCTATCCATTTTGGATTCTTCGGGTGGAGAGCAGCAGCTGTATAGCGAAGGCTGAGGAATGAGGAACATCTGTTTTACATGAGGAGAGCTAATGTGTCTCCGGGCGCCAGACGATCACAGGTATCATCACAGTTTGGAGTCGGCCACAATTGTCATCTGAAGAGCTGAAGTTGAACATGTCATGTTTCAAGAGTAAAAGATGAAAGCAGCTCAGCTGACATGCAAGAGGTGGAAAGCAGTCGGAGTGCCAGTGAAGGTGTGAGCGATGACAGCATGTTGAGGTTTCATTTGAAGTGTCAGTTAATGCGACAGTTTAACCTCCTGTGAAGATGAGGAGCTGAAGCCTGCAGCAGGTGTGTCGTGTTAGATTTCGTGTTTTCAGCAGTAGTGAGTTTGAAAAAAAAGGTAACACTTAATTTTACAGGTCCGCAAATATCATTATAATTAGGTGATAATTAGCAAGTTTGAAATTTCCTTGGAATTACTGCCAAGTTACCCCAATATTTACTTCAAAATGTATCGAAAATGACTTCATTATAAACATTATTTATTAATTATATCTAATATTTTATAATTAAATGGCAGGCTTAAATAACGAATACAAGCACTCAATACATTGAAAATTATTTGTTATTTCAATATTCATTTTTAATAATTTATTCATTAATAATAATATTAGAATTAATAATAATAATAATAAATAATAATAATAATTAAAGTTTTTAATTAGGGCTGTCAATCGATTAAAATATTTAATCGAGATTAATCAAAAATTAAATGAAATTAAATTAACGTTTTTTATCTGTTCAAAATGTACCTTAAAGGGAGATTTGTCAAGTATTTAATACTCTTATCAACATGGGAGTGGGCAAATATGCTTGCTTTATGCAAACGTGTACATATTTATTATTGGATATCAATTAACAACACAAAACAATGACAAATATTGTCCAGAAACCCTCACAGGTACTGCATTTAGCATAACATTTTTTACAACTACAACCTCCAAAAGATCGATTGCATTAATGCATTAAAGAAATTAGTGGTGTTAAAACAAATTTGCATTAACGAGTTATAATCGCATTAACTTTGACAGCCCTTGTTTTCATATATCATGTGCTCACAAATCAAAAATGAAATTTCAATTTGATTAAACAACTTCTTTTTGATATTGGCAGCCCTGGACTTCCATACAACAGTGACATAGACCGTGGCATATATTTTGGGACTCTATAAATCGGTGAATGAAGTAATTAATCTTAATTATCTTCTTGAAGTCTTCTAATTGAAACAAACTAGCGAGAATTTAAATGAAAATCTATACAAGCAACTAAGAAGCAAACAAATAAATCCAACAGGCAGGAGATGAAAGCTTTGTGTCTTGATCCTGAACATGCTGAATGTGATCTCCACACTTCACCAGCCAGCCAATCAGCTGCTATCTGTTAACTTTTCCAAGCCGCTGTTTGCCTCTGGGCGCCGCCCCCTCCATGCGTGGGCCTCACATGACAGAGCTGATCAGCTGTCAATCATGCTATATATGGAGGCTTGTCCCCCTGGCTACTGCCATCAGATTTGTAATCCTCGGTGATAGCGGCTGATCCAATTTAGCAAATCCCTTCTGTCAAAAACTATACAGTGGATCATACAGTATGGAACATAAATATAGAATACACATAGGATGCTGTGTGAGAGACTTTCTCTCTCTGACACACACTCATGTAGCACAGAGCTAATACCATCAAAGGCCACTCTGCTGTCTCTCTTCATGTGCCAGGCAGGCTGGGATACGCCGAGCCACCTCCTATAGGACATGAGGAGAGCAGAGAGCGAAGGAAACGAGAGGGAAAGGAGAGGAGGTTTCACAACAGGAGATGTCATAATTGTTGGGATTATAAAATGAAGATGGGATGAACAGCAGGGGGACACTTCCATGTTTCTAATGAGGGCTAATTTACCCAGAGGGTATTGTCAAGGTGGCACAGGGGTGAGATTACAAACAGACGCAGAGCCTGGGGCAAAAAAGAGACCAAAGGACGGGAGATAAAGAGTGGAAAAAGATAGAACAATGAATGTGTTGCAGTGATATAATGGGTGTTGTCCAATCAGTGTACTATTGTAAGAATCTGTCGATACAATACGTATCAAGATACAGTGATAACAGTGGTAAGCAAGGCGATATATTGCGATTTTCTAACTGTATATAGTATAAAGAACATACCATTTTAACCCCAAACTGCATGTGATTATCATAAAGTGGGCATGTCTGTAAAGAGGAGACTCGTGGGTACCCATAAAACTAATTTTCATTCACATATCTGGAGGTCAGAGGTCAAGGGATGCCTTTGAAAATGGCCATGCCAGTTTGTTCTCACCAAAAAAAACGATCGATACAGTATCACAAAACATGATATCGCAATATTCATGTTTATCGATATTTTCTTACACCCCTACTATTGGCAATATTGGGATGCAACCAAAGTATGTGAGTGCAGAATATAAGAAAAGAAGATCATTCTCTCCTTGTCTACTTTAGAGAGCCCCCTTCCAAACAACCAAAGCTGCTCCACAGCTCTATCTCCGTCCCCCTCGCTTCCTCTTCCATCCCTCTTTTCTCCTCTGTGGATCATGGCAGGCTAATCTCAATCTGTTTCGCTGTGATATCACACAACAGCTCTGTACACTGCAGCGGTGCCAGCCTATTGGGCCCAGCCTTGCCCCGGCGCCAGCGCTTGCTGTCTGCCAGCCAGGCGGCACCGGCTCGCAGCTCTGGCGCTCCACGCACTCCATCACGGTTTAGTGGGGGTTTTCCGTCGGCTGAATCCAAAAACGCTCGGCTCTGCTGCTACAAAAAGTGTGACCTGGGCCGTTGTGCTGCCCGTTTGGTCCCACATCATCTACACAGTTTCTTTTTGAAGTACATGTTACACCGAGGCTTCTCCCAATTCAGTACTATCACGAGACTTGGGTGCTGATTTGACATGTATTGCGATTTTTAAGTATTGCGATTCGATATTAGGATTTATTGCGATTTTTGTTAAAGTTTTTTAACACTAGATCAAAGGTTGAATCATACACTTTTAGGGACTTTTACTTTGGAAAGTCTCTAAATTGATACAGTAAAAATGTTTGATTTTCAGCGCGTATGTAGTCAGAGATGTCCTGAAATCAAATATATCAGGATCACTGTCAGGAATTATTTATCAAATCTTTTCCAGCATCCCAAAAATCAAAGAATAAAGATATTTCCCTCACAAATAAGTGGTATTTTCTTTTTAATTTTAAAGAAACATGCAATGTTTTATACTTCTGGTGAATATATTCCAATCAATCTTATTTCCATATATGTATTTTATATATACAGTTCCCTTTTTTTTACACCTTATTTTGAAAACCGGACGTAGTCACACATGTCTACTTCCTCTAACTTCTCCAAGTCCGTCTCTAGCTCTCCCGTCAGCTCCGTTCTCTTTATACATCCATGGTCAGCTCCATCGGGGCTGTTTTAATGCATTTAACATAAATATCAGTATACGGGTGCTCTACAGTTGTAGCGTCGGCCCATTTGACAACAGAGATGAGAGTGACGGCCGGCTCGACTGCATGTTACCTTAATACGATAACATTTCCTGTCTATGACAGAGTTAGCATGAAGCTTTAGCCGTAATGTCTAGCTCTGCTTTTCCTGCAATATGTGAAATCCAAAGTGTTTCCTTACTTTACTGGATGTCTAGTGTTTGGATTTTCTTCTTTCTCGTTTCGGCTCGCTGCGGTTTATTTTGGTTGACGGATACGGAATGGTTATGACGTTGCGTTACTCAGACTACAACAATAAAAGCGGTAACTTCCTTCTACTTCCACATAGACTCTAATGAAGCAAATATATCGATTCTGGAATTAAAAAATCTAATTTCAATCAATTTTTTTTTCCCACCACTACTTTTAAGCAGCTGTAGCGTCAATGTAAATTTTCCAAAAGCGAAATGTGATCAAGCGTCAGTAATGAAGACGCAGTCAGAAATTGATTTGGTCTGATGTGTTACATTTAAAGCTGCTATGTTTTCAGAATTCCTCTACTTTCTAGTGGCAGTTTCCCTTTTGAGTAGCTCAAGTTAATACATCACCAGTGAACCAGGTCTTAATGGGAGCTCCTCTGTGAACAATTGCTTAAAAAACCTTTTTAATTAGAAGTTACACTGTGTGTATCTGTGTGTGTGTATCTGTGTGTCTATCCAAGCTGTCTGTTACTGGGAGTCTGTAAAACTGCTCCTCTGTTGGATTTCCCAGGTGTGCACACCTTCATTTCTTTCTATTTAACTGCACGTTTTTATTACTGTTCGCCATGGCAGCCTGTTAATTACACTGAACCATTAGAAAGTAAGAGACTACAGCTTTTTAATGCCAGTTAGAGCGAGATCACATCACAGTATGATTAGCTCATCAGATTATAACAAGTTTCCCAGACTGCACCAAGAATCAGCAACTCTTTAAAGATTTCTAAAAGTTTGATTTTTAAAAGTTAGGACGAGAACCACCGATCTAAGACAGTGAAGAAGACTGTGTCAAAACCCCGTTGTAATGGGTGTTATCATTTTTGTTGTCTTCGGTGTCTTGTAAAGTGGAAATTGCTCTGGACTCAGAAAACTGGCCAGTGTCAGGAAAAGATAGAAAATGTAATATCTCGGTGTTGAACTGCCAGACTGGCTGGAGAAATAAACAAGAAGCAGTGCTTCTGGGCTGCCCTTGACAAAGTCACTGTACACTAATTTGAAGGTCTGCTGCTGTCAGTTGTAGAGAGTATCTGCACTATAAAAAGTTATATTATTTTGAAAATCTGAGGGTTGGAGATCAATGGGGAGAAGCCTGTGTAAAGGGTTATAATGTCTCCTGTGGTTCTGGAGGAGCTTTGTCAAGTCTGATAAAATAACCGTCATTGGAATCAGTTTGGAAAAGGGCGGGCACTTTCAAATGATACTTGGCAGGTGATTGGATGAACCATCTGTCAATCAAACTCTTGCCGGAGCCAGTCGGGAGAAGAGCGAAAACATCTTTTCCATCAAGAAAAGCCTTCAGTGGCGTTCTTTGCTTCTTCTTTCAATGAAGAAATACTCTCCAGTTCTGATATAACTGATGCTATGGCGGCATATACACTAACCTCTTTCCACTGCATGGTTCGTCTCAGGTTGTTTTCTCAATTTTTGAGTTTTGCATTGCAGATATTACCTCGTCAATGTAAGCGGGATTCTTAGCTGACTGGCATAGCGATGGCGCATGAATGTTTCTGCAGGATGTCCTATGTCGCACTAGTGACGGTTCTCTCTGATCAATCAGTGGTCTGCAGTGTTTTCAATCCACCTTCTAGTATCGACTCATCGCTTGGAACCTTGACCGATGTGGTACCAAAAGAAGTACCAGGTATCCATAACTTTCATCAATGGAAAACCAAAAAAGAACGGTTCCAAGAAAGTTGAGTCAAGTTGAGCTGTGCCGGTACCATGCAGTGGAAATGGTCTATTACAGTGGTTCTCAACCAGGGGTTTGGGCCCCCCAATGGTCCTGGAGTAGTTTATTTTCACAATTTAATTCACTATAGAAGTAAACCAAATGTGAGTAAGAGTCATAAGAGTGACTATTCTGATCACTTCCTTCACAGTTATCTCCTCTACTGTAGTTGTCAGCTAGTATTCTGGTCTTAATCATATCTAACAACCAAAATCTTTGCAGATGGAGGTCCATGAAGCAAAATCTTATCAAATGGGTCCTTGACGCGAAAAAAGGTTGAGAACCACTGACCTATTCTCACACCAAGTTTGCCTTGTGACCTTGAAATTGTCCTCATTCCCCCCTGAATTGAATCTGTACTACATCCATCTCCCCATGCTGTCTGTTTATGAAAACACCCCACATATCTCTCTAGATATTGATACCATCACTAGCACTGTGCATCACCCTGCTAATCACCCAGGAGAAACCCAACCACGCGTAGACACACACTGCTGGTAATGCCATTATGTAACAAGTCATCAGACGCGTTGATTAAAATATGAAGCTCATTTGCGCGGCACGCTACGGTGCACTGAAAATGGTGTGAGAAACAAAGTTTTACTCGCTGCGTGGCGTGCACGCATCCCACTTCTTC
Source organism: Sebastiscus albofasciatus (assembly GCA_916701655.1). NCBI lineage: Eukaryota > Metazoa > Chordata > Actinopteri > Perciformes > Sebastidae > Sebastiscus > Sebastiscus albofasciatus. The sequence goes on along the minus strand of CAKAOI010046071.1, from coordinate 23,023 downwards.
CACAACTCTCAGAGGAAGTGAAGAAAGTTCTAATGAACAGAGTGGAGGCGGTGGAGGCGGCGGAGGCCACAGAGCTGAGTCCTGTGCTGCAGAGAGAGAGATTGTCCGCTTTGCTCGACTGGGTGTTGTATCTCCACAAGACAACGGGTCAGCTCGCTCCCTCTCTCTCTGTCTTCCTCGGTCCACTGTGGCTCTTTAAGTATTTAGAGCTGCTCGCCGTTTCTTCCTCTCCTCTCTTCTGTCGGTTTGAGTGGGTCTAATGCTCCGTCCCTTGTCAGCTTTCTTTCTGTTTTTTCATCCCTTCCTTTCATTTCCTCTCATGCCTTCTTCCCTTCATCAGCATATTTCTGTCTCTGGACATAATGTCAGCGTCTCCTCTTGTCTCCTTGCTTCTCGTTCCCTTTCTTTTTTTATTTATTTCAAATCTGTGTTATCCTGTCCCTTCATGTCACGTCCTGTCTCCTCAAAATGAACCCTTCCTGTTTCTAACCTATGCGTCTAGACTTCCTGTCTGCGTGTGTTTGTGCACACACAAATGAATATTCATGGTTGTGTCTAATACACATACGGAGGGTGATGGACTGTAGGTGTGAGGAGAATGACTGTTTCACAGATGGAGCAGCATGCTGTTCAGCTCATACAGTAGATTCAGCAGCAGGAGCGCACACACATGAACACCCACATGTATACACGCGGCACTGCAGATGAGAGGAAAAGGGCTGCTTCTTGATCCGTGAATTGTTTCAGAGATTGCCAGAGAGCCTTCTGAGCACACTCACTTTCATTTTGCTTAAAAGAGAGGTTTTAGGGGAGCAGCGGCTCGCCTTAATTGGCTCGATTCTTTAGGTGTGTCGACCCCTTTGTTCTGAAGTGTGTGTTTTTACATGAGAGCACATCCACAGAGGGAGCAAGGATACCAAGTGTACGAGTATTTCTACATGCTGCCCTATAAAGGCAAAGAACAGAAGCTACCCAAGCACTTGAAGCTGAGAACAAAAGGTATACAGTAGCAAAAGTTTTGAGGCATTTTACCCCCCAAAGCACCGCTGTCACATACCATGGTATAACAAACTGAATTACTATGTTGAATCATCAAAAAAAAACACATTTTAAATGCAGAAAACAGGAAAGTAAAAGTACTTTAAGCATTAGCTAAGGTTAGCCTCTTGCCACGAACAGTAATCACCAGTAATTACCAGTTTAACACTTAAAGGAACAGTGTTTGAGGGATCTATTGGCAGAAATGGAATATAATATTAATAAGTATGTTTTCTTTAGCATATAATCACCTGAAAATAAGAATCATTGTGTTTTCGTTAGCTCTGAATGAGCTGTTTATATCTACAAACGGAGAGGGTCCTTTTCACGGAGGTCGTGTCTAGAAGGTAACCCTCAAATTGCGAAGTCTTGCAAAAAGTCTTGCGAGACTTGCTACCCAACGACCTATCCTGACCTTAACTATTCAAGGTCAATGCCTACCCTTAACCATTTGACATCAATGCATAACCTTTACTATCTTGTGAGAGTTTCAATTTGCTTGTTACCCTCTAGACATGACCCTTCACGGAGCCAGCGGCTATGTTTCTACAGTAATCCAGAACGGACAAACCAAACACTGGCTCTAGATATAGTCATTCAAGTTTTCACCGTAGTTCTCCTACACACTTGGCACACGGGAGAAGTTTCAGTTGGTTGCAATCTGCAACCTCACTGCTAGATGGCGCCAAATCCCACACAATGCACCTTTAAACTGGTAAACCCATTGATTTTTCCCAAAAGCTCCACACATCCAGTGATGTAGTGGAGGGTATACGCAGATTTTCTGGTGGTTTACAGTACCATCAGCCAAAAAGCCATTAGAATATATAGGAGAGTTTATCCACTTCCCTATCTCGGCAACCTACCCATCTACCTAGTAGTATGCCCATCTCATCAACGACCACTACACCACTGATTACGTTCTGACTAAGTTTCTGAGAAAGCAATCAAACATTGATGCCTCACATCAGCCAATGTTCAATGTAATTAAAAGCAGATGTAATGATTATAATACTATATCGACCATGCACTAGTATTTTTGAACCATACACAACCTATTCTAGGTCAATTTAGCTTTAGTTAAGCTGTAGCTCAGGCTAGCCTTGGCTGTCAACCATCATAAGGTGTCCAAGAACGCTTGCAAGTCCTTTAAAATCTTTCCATTGCTACCCTCAATCGTGACATGAGCGCGGCCTGTTTTACCATGCTTAAACTTGCTCTCTTTGGTTAGCTGCCTATAAATAGGTTGTCTCAGATGAAATGCGAACTGCACAGCTAGAGTGCAGTTACAGCAGTTTGGCTTTAGCTCCATTTGTTCCCCCAAACTTTACACACTTTTCTCAGAAATTACACATCTCTGTGGAATATATTTTACGTGGTAAAATGTAATCCATTCTGTAATTACTGTGTTTTGTTGCTGCTTTGTAGACCAGCATGCACTCAAATGTTGGCCAGAAGCTCGTTTTAAGGGATTTCTCAACGTTTCCTTAATGAGACAAGATGAGTAAGAACACGCTCTCATCCACAACAAGGCTTTTAACGACGTAATAGACCAATACATTTTGGGGCTCTAAAAGAGGGCCAGCAAGCTGTCAACTGAAGTGGGTGAACGTAATTATAACTACTATTTCCTTGTGTGATTTGTGAAAATCTAACAACACTGCAGACAGTGGAAGGACACTTTGAAAAATTAGATTTTTCTAATTTTTTAAACCGAAAGTAATGAATCATGAGTTGGCCTTATTAAAGCGGCAGAACGTTGACGCGCCTGCCAACACCTGAGACTGTCTGATACACAGTCACGGCAGCTGCTCTGTATGGATTCAGCTCCGTCTCACACAATCATTTCTCAAACATGAGTAAAGGGATTTGATTGGAACTTCTTTGTGGGACTCATGTTGAGTCCTTTCCTGTTTAATTCAGTGTCTTGTCCTTTTGTAATGAAGGTCCTCTTGCATTAAGTAGCTCCTCTGTCCTGCATCCTTTTTGTCCTTTCTCATTCGTTTGTCTCTGCTGTCTAAATGGCCAAATCACATTGGTAAACATTCAATGCCAGCATTGGGTACTTCATCATATGTTTCTTTTTCACAATCCTGATAGCTGATTGTCTCTCTAAGTTGCCACAGGCAGGAAAAACAACCTTGACCAAGCGCCATTACACCCTCACCTCGCAGTAAATATGTAATGTCACAGAAACAGGCTTTGCTAAAATGAATGGTGACAGAGGGTAGTGGAATATTTATGACAGGAAAATGACGAATGAGTCCTGCCAAACCTAAAGAAGCTCTTAAAGGAACAGTGTGTAACATTTTGGGGGATCTATTTCGCAGAAATTGAATATAATAATATGTTTTCATTAGTGTATAATCACCTGAAACTAAGAATCATTCAGTCCAACATCAGTCCACCATGTTGCTCTGCCACGTACCGTAGCCCAGAACAGACAAACCAAACACTGGCTCTAGAGAGAGCCTTTAACGTTTTTCACGTTGGCCAGCGCAGTTCTCCGACATGCTTGGCAAGTTTCAGTTGGTTGCAATCTGCAACCTCATCGATGCCGCCAAATCCTACACACTGGCCCTTTAAGTAAAACTTTTTTTCGTGTTTTTATGTTACCTGAATGCCACCGTAGTTCTCCGACACGCTTGTGAAACTGTGGTAACGTGAGCCGCAAAGTGCAAATCGAACGGCTTCACCACGGTTTTGCAATCGGCGGCTCGCGTTACTGCAATCTTGGAAGGCGAGGAGTGAGCAGAGGGGTACCCAGCTGGTTGCAATCTGCAACCACACCACTAGATGTCGCCAAATCCTACACACTGTCCCTTTAATAGCACACAATTCGAGGCAAAAAGCTGTGCTGTGTTTGTCTGCAAGTACAAATAAGTATGTTATTATTGAACTGTTTTGAAATATAAGAAATTAATATCAGGCTATGAATTGGGTTTAAATTCTAACAAGGTCCTGAATCCTGAATTTTAATTAAATAGAAGAGTTCATAATTTTTTAAAACTGCATTTTAAACAAGCTGATTATTCATAACAGCTTGCAGCAACAAGTTCGATGTCACTTTATTTAGTTGGGAAGACTAATGGCAAAAATAGCATGTCACGCCTTGCACCGCTCTCTTTAACTGAAGCTAACAGCACCTGTACTCACATTAATTGTCATTTTGGTTCCAGTCTGCAGCCCTGAGCTGTGTACAGCACAGTGCAACTTTGTTCATTGAATCTTTAATGTGTTTCCGTGGGCCTCTGTCTTGTTACTTGTCTTGTATTGCAGACAGAAATGAGTGGAGGAATGCCTTACTGCACTCACATAATCACTTTGTGTGCGTGAAAACAGGGTGTCTTGTTCTTGCACAGCTACAAATTGGAGAGACAATTTGATGGGACTGGATGAATGATACTGAAAAGTCAACATAGTACATTGTTAACTTGATTTTTTCATTTTTATAATAAGCAATAAACCTCCACCCAGAGGCCTCTCCACCTCTTATGTGGAGTTGATTCTGCGCCTTGGAGTAATGTGGTGTTATTTGTGCTAGTGGCACTGGCTGGCAAACTTTGTCCTGGGTAAGACTACAGCTGGGCTCCACAAACCCAGCTGCATCTGGCTCCACCTGGCTGGCTGGGGGGCTTTTGGATGGCAGGCCGCTTCACTGCTGCATGCTGGATGGCTGGCTGGTGTTTGGACTGACTGCTTGGATGGTTGTATGATTAGCTGTAGCTGGAGTTAATCCTACAGAGGTTCAGCTCTTGGCACTTTTCTTTGACCCTATACTTTTCAGAGGACAAAGTGTCCAATAAGGATAATAAATTACTTTTATAGGAATAACTCCTCTCAGTTTACCTCATACTTGTTGTTTTGGTCCGCATCAGGGTTTGATTCCTGCGTTCACACCAACCCAAACGAACCATGCACTAAGAGGGTAAACGCTCCAGGGTTCGGTTCAAACCGGAATAAACAAGGCTGGTGTGAATGCGCCCTTAGTTTACAGTTGTCTGCTGTCTTTTTGTGTCTATACGATGAAGTATGTACAGAATAAAGTCATAATTTAACAAGAAAAATGGTCGTAATGTTACGAGAATAAAGTCATAACTTTACGAGTAAAAAAGAAAATAACATGTAAAATTACTACTTTATATTATTATGACTTTATTCTCATAATACTACAACTTTTTTCTCTTAAACTTATGAACTTATTCTCATAATATTAAGACTTTTTTTCTCGTAATATTCCAACTTTTTTTTCTCGTAATATTATGACTTTATTCTCGAAATCTCTGTTTTATTTATTTTCCTCAATGTAGCCTTAATTCTCCGTCCCACCGTCGTACCATAAACCTACAACAATGATGAATAAAAATGAAAATGTAAACAAAAAACAGTTATAAATCCACAGGGAGCCACTAAAGAGCCGCATGTGGCTTCAAAGCCGCAGGTTGCTGACCCCTGCTCTAGAGGAATGCCCTTCCGCAACTGCAATCAGACCCTTTTGGAATAACTCATCATTTACAGTAGGCCTATGTATATGTCCTGAGTAAATGTCTGTATATATATATACAGCAAGGGGCCAAAGGGGGCGCTCGAGCTTCCCCTGAAAATGCCCTTTCATTAAAAATAAATTAAATAAAAAATGTTTTTTTTTTTTTAAATCAAACGTTTATATGAAAGTGAATACAGCAAGATTAAATCATATTTAACTATAAATATACTAATTGTAGTAATTTCATGTAAAACCAACGTCCAATTTATCCTGTCTTCTGATTGGTTGCTCAAAGCTCCTACGTCACAGACAGGTTTGTTTACTAGGTTTGGATGAATCAGCTGACACAGCCGCTGCATGTGGAAGGAGTTTTTCGTGACTAAAGACACACCTGAGAGGAAGGAGTGGTGATGAGAACCAGCTAGTTAGCTAGCTAGCATCACCTGGCTCTGCTGGCAACCATGGCAACTAAAGAAGTGGACATTGAGGCTGTGGCTCTTCTGAGACAGGTGAGGACATATTTCTTTAAATAATACTATTAACTGTTAAAGTTAGCTGTCAATTAAGGACCCTAGTGTTATTGTTAGGACTATTTCTGTGTCCAGGAGAACATTTCGATTATCTGGTTCCCTCAAGTTACTTCATATTCTTCCAATCATTCCTGACTGACCAGGCATTGCTGATGTACTGAGCCTCCCTAGATGATGTACTTCAGGAAAGATATTGACAGATTCAAACTTCCTGGATCAATAACTCATAACAGAAACATTGTTAAAACACAAACGAGGGCTCTTTCTAACCGTAGTAAGGTAGACAACAAGCTACAACCTCATTTTAATCAACACATAACACATACTGTTGGTGTCTGTGTGCAGCTGGCGGTGAGACTACTATTTTATTTTGAATGCTTTTTTTGTATCTTGAACCCTTGTTTCAATTTCTCCGTGTATATTTTAGTGATTTAGTTTTTTTAAATATTGTTTTTTTATATAGTGGTATGAAAATAAGCTTTGGACACAGGAAAGCCATTTTTCTTGTTGAAGCATCTTGCAGAAAATTGAAACCTAAGGCTCCAGTTTTGATTTAGTAGTTAGGGACCGTCTACAAAATGCAACGCAGAAAAGAGAAGAATATTCAATAACTTCAGTATTATACAGTGTAGTACCACCAAAACTACTTCACACATCAATGATCTCCTCATAGTTGTACTACAACATTTAGTTTGGAAAAATATGCTTTTGCATAATTTTGGTGAATTTTTAATGGGAAAAATATTCAATAATTTCACTTTTATAAAGTGTAGTGCCATCAAAATGTCTTAATTAGTTTAATAAGTATAATCAGGAAGAGACCAGTGGATGTGTGAAGTGATTTTGGTGGTACTACACTGTATAATACTGTACGGTTTTGATTTCATTAAAAGGATTATCACTGTAAAGTAGCTGTGTAAATGTAGGCCTATGCGGTTTTGCATTTTATCAAATTATTCTGATTGCATATTTGGTTTGTAGAAGATTCAACAAAACTACTCAGGGGCATCTGCCTGCAAATATTCACAGTTTCACCAGAAAATACGATTCGGGAAAGTATTAGAAATGAATCCCCCCAAATGATTACACAACCTGCAGGTGGAGGTTCAGTATTGTACAATATCATGTCTGGTAAATTCATGATAATTGTCAACATAATCAACTTTGTGGAATAGTAGTAAAACATGCTAACCACACATAAGCATCCAGGTCCAGTCTCAGTTGCTGTCACTGGTTTAATTTGCAGCATCTAGAGAGACCAAAGCAGCAGATACCTGCATTATGTGTTCATGAAAGTCTCCCACAGAAAAGCCCTCTATATCAATCCTAATTTGGAGCCCATTTGTCTCAGTCTGGTGCCGGTTAACAGGCGCTGACTGACACAGAGGGATGCTGCATTATTGCATTATTTGAGGCAGCACAGCACAGCTGAGGCATAGTTTACCAGCGTCTAATCCACAGCTGTATCGAGGGATTTAGAGGTGAGCGGGGGGTAACACACAGATGGAGCAACACCTACAGACACACACACATGAGCTGACAGACACAAACACAGTTCAACACAGTTCATAAAACACGCAAATGACAAACATGCACTTTCCAACCTCTCGTATCAGCTTTGACATGGCTCTATTTGTGGTTTTATAGATGCACCGCGTGTGTTTTCTATCTTTATTGGGTGTATTTATCTTTGGCGCCAAGTCTTGGCGGGACGTAGGCCGACATAGAAAGCCATAATGTATTAGCGCCCTCGGCTCGCTCCACGCAATTGCTGATGTCGAGATGACAAATCCTGAGCTATGTGTCATATAGCTCTGCCTCCGCTGTACAATTTTTCTCCATACAGCGTGAAGGCTTGAATGTATATGATAAAGACGCACTCCTTGATTTTTGTGCGTGTCCATCATACATCATCCCCTAATTCCTATCTTCGCTTTCTATATCATGTGAGGCTGCAGCGTTCCACACTTCCTGCTGCCCTCATCTCTTCTTCTATCCTTCTATCGACACTCATCTACCCCTCCTCCAGCCTGCTTTGCTCCACAGTAGGAACAGATATGAAACAGGAAGGATAACCGATGTGAACTGGTGACATGAAATTGTTATAATTGTTTTTTTTTTTTGTTTTTTTTAAGTACTGTTTTTCCATTTTGACTTTCCAATAACAGAACTCTAATTAAATGTTTGAATAATAGTTTAAACGGATTTCATAGAGCTCTAAACGGGGTGGAGGAAGGAGGCGGAGAGAGAAAGAAGTGGTGGAAAAAAAAACAGCCTTAATCAGGGTTATTGGAGCCAGAAATAACAAATGAGCCAACACGCCTTTACATAATGAGCCCTAGATTAGACTGAGAGACAAAACAGGACCAGTCACCTCTGGAGTGTCAGAGAGAGAAATAAAGAGGGTTACGTGTGGAGTGACGATGGGAGGGTGGAAGACCAGGAGATGAGGAGGAGGGAGGTTAGGATGGGTTACGTGTGGAGAGGAGGAAGATGAAGACACAAAGAGAAGGATGATGATTGATGAATATGTTTTAGTTATTATAGGAATGTGGTAAAGTGCACATTTCAAAGCAAATACTGTAAGTAACCATCTCCATGTGGTTTTCATTAATTGATTTTTAGCCAACCTAATGATTAGCAAAAGCAATGCTGGTTGTTTGTTAGATCTGTCTGTCTGGTAGTCATCATCATCATCATCATCATCATCATGATCATAAGCACCTGAGCAATGGAGCAAGTAGAGCAGCTGCACCTTCACTGTTAGACTTGTGTTTTTGCATCCTCACTTTTTGATTATACCACTTTGCTATTCTTCAACATTTGAGCTAGTTCAAAAATAGTTATATGTGGTCGTTTCATACGTAGTCGTCTATATGAAAGAATATATAATAATAATATATAAGAAAGAATGAATGTTGAAAAAAGAATGACATTAGAAATTGCATTTCCTGCCCTAAAGGCGTTTTCTCATGACCTCCCGACACCCCTCGCCCGGACCTTACCATGCTTTGTGGGTGTGACTTAGTTTGCTGTGTCATCCCCATTCATATCTATACAACCAATATGATTCTGATTAAATTGTTTACTAGAGCACGAAGCTCTTCATAGATCCAGCCTCTTAATTGTGCTCTCAAAGTGCACCAGATTGATGCAATATAAACTGAGCTTTATAGCGAAAGAGCAGCTTTATTGGTCACGATTGAAGGCTCTACGTGGCAGGAAATGGCACCTTCAGGTGTTAATTAAATGAAACATTTCCTGCCATACCTCCCCTCGTCTGTCACTAATCTTGCAACCCCAGACTTTCAACTACAACTAGGCGCCCATGATCACGATCAAATTAAATTTAATGCAGCCATTCATGGTCTCCATAGGAATAAAACCTGAAGACATTGGTGGTCCTCTTATTGTTCATGTAGCACCATCAGCAGGTTCATGACATGATACCTCTGTAATTCCCTAATTCCTGTCAGCCTCAGCTATACTGTGAGAATAATGCTAATAGAATGCAAATATGTTAACTGTGGCTTACTAACATGGGAAATGATATCCTTAATGTACGCCCATTACGCTAACATGCACAAAGCAAACACGAGCATGCTAAAATGTTAACATGTTAATATCATTATATATGCATATATCATTAAGTCAAGTTCAATATAAGTTATGCATAATCTTTCTTTGTCAATGCTGCATGTGTTTTTATAGTTAGTGTAGTGTTAAAGGTCCCCCTTAAAGAACCTTGTGAATTGAATTGAACTCAGTGAGACATGCAGACAGAACTGGGCCAGTCAGTGTGGGTGAGGAGATGGATGGAGGTTGGATGGATGGATGGAGGGATGGAGTGGAGGAAGTGGAGGGCGGGGTGGAAAACAATGCTGCGGCTGCCCCGTGTCCGGCGAGGCCCGATCATGGTGTCACCCTCGGAGGCATTTGCCGATGGAAACTGACTCGCTCAGAAAACAGATTTCATGTCCAGCCACCCGTGGATGGCATTGGCGCAGGCACACATGTGCACGGACACACAGCTGACTCAGTGCATATCTTTCCTTCTCTGTTTGTCTCTCTTTCTGTCTCTCTCTGTCTTGGCCAGTGTTGTCTGTCTCCTTGGCGGCTCTGTTCTCCCTCCTGGCACTCTCTGTACCACGTCTTGGCTCGCCTGTGCCGAGTGATGTCTTCATCGCAATCGACCAGCGTCTGTTTCTCTACACCCCTCCCCTAAACCAAATCTCGCCTCCGTACCAGTTTCCATCCTCCATCCGCTTGCTTGTTGAAACTGTGTCCTTTTTAAGCTGCCAGGCTTTTCCTCACCGTCTAGTGGACTGTCTGCCTCAGCGCCGGCCCAATGTGTGATTTAAGAGGCGGGGTGGGAGCTGGAGATTGTTGGGCAACTTCCAGACTGGGTGTTTTTTTTTTGTAGTGAGGGAGAGGGCGAGGGATGCCCTTGGGTGGGGAGTTTGGAAAGATAGCAATGGTGCAGTACGAGGACAGGACAAGGAGAGCGAGGGAGATAATTACGTTATTTAACAGCTCAGGAAACTGCAATACGGTAGTGATAGGTGATTGAGTGCATGTGTATGTGTGTGTGTGTGTGATTGTGTGTGTGCGAAGGGGAAATCCTGCAGGGTTTTCTCTTCTCGTTCCCTGCTAGGCCAGCAGAAACAGGGAGGGAGAGACCAGTCGCAGGTCTGCCTACAATCACAGAATATCATTTCACATTTGCCTTCTCAGGGGAACGCTGGCTGCTCCGGGGGCTGAGGCACTGTTGCTCTGCTGTCATCACAGTTTAATTCAAACCTTGTATCACAAACAGGAGGGGAATTATTCTCTCTTTTTTTTTACAGCCGTGTGGGCAGTTTATCACTGGAACTGATTTTTCACCACTGTTGCTAATAGAATATAACCAGCTGGGTACTAATGGCACATTGTGATTTCGTTTCTGATGTTTTAACCTGATAATCAGACTTCCATTACATTTTTCTAACATTGTTAACCCTCTGAGACCCACAATAGACCTGTTTTTGTCTTTTTTAGGGGGTACAGGAGGTCTTTAAGGGGAGATAACAGGTCAACAGTAGATGTCACATAGAAGTGGTGTACATCATCTGAAAGCTGAGAACCTGAAGATCAATTTGAGATGCAGCTCGGCACTGTGAGACAAGTTGTTCTAGTCATGAATCAGAAATAACATTAATTAATAAATTAATTATTTAAAATAAAAAATAGTGAAATGTATATGGGTTTAGAACATTATGATAGAAGTATATGATGGCTATCCTCATGCTCTATTATGTCTCATAAGTTGTTTCAGCACATTTTTGGGTTGATACCATTTGTAACACAGATTTGGTGTTAGGTTTAATCATTTTCTACCAATTGAGAATTGATAAAAAGATCAATAATCCCTCCAAAATACCACATTAAGACACCAAGACCTTGAGGAACACCATAGAAAAAGCCATGCTGTGATTTAGTATCCAAAACGTTTGACATTTGCGATTGGATGGCGAGCTCTTCTGTTGTGTAAACTGCTCAGAAACCCCCTTATTGTCAATCTAGCTAGGAAAGTCATCCATCCTCTGAATGCTCTGGGTCTCTAGTCTGTGGCTGTAAAGTTTCATGAGGCTGTGATTATCCTAGAGATCACCACAGGTCATTTTATACAACGAGGTTGAGTTTCAAAAAATGGTCTCACTACAATGAAATGTCTCCTATGGGGACTAACATCATCGCACATGAATACAGTTGGGCTCATTGGATCCACAAGAGTCTCAGCTTTACAGTGATACCCAATTTATGTAATTCAAAGACACATGACAGGTTGGTACCAATGATTTTAGGTTTTCTAGTTTCATCTGATATCTGTAGCTTCACTCTCTGAACCCACTAGAGCCTCTGAAAGACAATAAAGTCAGTCGTGATCGCCCACGATCCCTCAGGTCTCAGAGGGTTAATGCTAACCGTTTTCCTCATCATTTTTCTTGCCATTTTTTTTGTCTGGCACTGGCACAGGAAGATGACGTCCCCATACTTTATCCTGCCAGCAAAGCTTTAATTGGGATTGGTTGTTTTTCCAACAGTGGAAACTGTTGTCAATGAGCACAAGTAGACCAAAAGTAAAGGGGAGAGAATCAGAATCAGATTTATTCGCCGAGCACATACATAAAAGGAGTTTGACTCCGGTTTTATGCATCTCTCTAAATGTACTTAGCTTACATATATTTCATTGATTGAGGAGAAATCAATGTTCAGACTACAGTGCTATAACTTGTTGATCATTATGGCTACATAGTTCATATTAAATGAGTTGTGTGATTAGCATGTTGAAACATAAATATGTATTTCTTAGTTTAAAAACTACCTCATCATCAAAATTGGTAGGACATTCGTTAGTTCATGTCCTTCTTGTGTTGACACTGTATATCATTGTGACTTATGTAAACTCATTATTGGGAAAAATGAAAATATGATTGTAATGTGCAACTGTTTAGGGCTGCACAATTAATATTGAAATTGCAATATTGCGTCAAATTGCAGGAGACGCAATATTTGTTAAAGGTGAAATGTGTATCAAAATACCATTGTGGTGCTGCAGAGATGTCCTGGCCTACACATTATATTCTACAGACTTAACAAAACATCTCTGTCTGGAACGGATCCCCAGAAAAATCCCACCATACTCATATTAATGTTTTTCAATGAAAACGAGAATAATGATTTGAAAATGACCCTTCCCTCTAAAATCGCAAATCATATCGCAATCAGTCAAAAATAATAGCAATTAGGTATTTTTTTTAAAAATCATTCAGCCCTAACTCTGTCTACTGACTAGTGATGGATGGAAGGGAGCTATAAGGCTTTTGACTTGTTGTGATTCAGTGATGTAGTTTCACCGTGTCTCTACATCTTTGGCCAAAGGCTGATGGGAATCTTGCCACGCTGCCAGCTTATCCCCGGTGTTATTCTGCCAGATTTTAACAGAGGCCAACAGAGAAGGTATAGAGATGTCAAATGAAGTCATCAAAAGGAAATACCAGCACTCTCAGAAGATTAAACTGCAGGCTAAATGTGATGCTGGTATTGCCTCTTGCAGTGGCTGGCTCAAGCCCCCCCCCCCCGTTGTGTTTTACTTTTCATCACAGACAGAATTTCAGGCTTTACTTTTTGCATTTTAAAAATGATGTTGAAGCTGAGGTTTTAGCTGTGTAGCTGATTTGCAATGAAGATTTACATAAATTAAGTTTGAAACATCTCTTTCGAGGTCCATCTCACTCAAGGCTACTGGCTTTCAACCACATTTCGTAGTTTTCATCATCATTTCATACATTTTGATCACTATATCCCTGTATTACTATGACCTGGATCTTATTTTTATAGTAGTTTTGGATCTCTTATATCTTTTATATATGTAAAAACAAGACTAAGATTCTCCAGCCTTGCTAGCTGCTCTGTGAGGCTTTGGCACGACGGTGCTGTGAGCAAACGCTAATGTCAACATGCTCACAATGCCAACACTACCATGCTGACGTTAAGCTGATGTAATGTTTACAATGTTCTCCATCTTAGTTTAGCATGTTCGCATCCATCCATCCTTCCATCCATCTATCCATTATCTTCTGCTTATGTGCCCGACCACCGTGTAACACCGGTAACACCGAAAAAATGAAGATGAATTCTAAAATTATTACCAAAACTGTCACTTGTAGACGTCTTGGTTCAACTTTACCTTGCTGTAGTTGTGCCTGCACACAGTTTTACCGTGCAATTGGAAACTATTATCCAAATTTTGGGTGCAAACACTTTTGGTTTAACCTCCAAATGAGGTGTGTCAGATAATCTGATCAAGCTGTTGGCTTGTTTACAACCTGTCTGATCTGACTTCTAGTTCTTTGTTCTGTTGGACTTGATTGCATACTGTACATGCAGTGTATGTGATGAGAATGTGTTTGCGTGACTGACTGATGTACGTGACGGCAGTGACGCAAGGTCCCGCCTGACTCAGACGGTGTCACGGCATCTATACGTCCTTGTCATAGCAGCAAGCACAGCACCGACAACCTCGCTTAGTTTGTCTCTTTAAGCCAACATCACATCAGAGAAGGTGGGGTGGGATGGAAGAGTTAGAGGGGTGGAGGGGTGGAGGGGTGAAGGGGGGGGCACCCGGCTCTGACCCGGCCCAGCTCAGCCTGGCCCGGTCCGGAACAAGAGAAGTGATGAAAAGAATAGGGGAGACGGGGGGGAAGAAGCGACTTTGAGTCGCAGACATGGAAGGAGGAGGATCAGACTGACAGTGAGGGGGAGGAGAAAAGGGAGGGAGAGAGAAGAGCAAAGGGGAGGGTTTAGGGAAATAGATTTGAGAGAGAGAGAGAGTGAGAGAGAGACAGAGAGAGCATGTGGAGCACGCTGCCAGCGCTCGCTCGCTAATGCACTGTGAACAGGGACAAGCAAGAGAGCGAGTCTCTCTCTCACACACACACACACATTCACATACGCACATGCTGCCTCTGTCACACACCCTCACACCTTCGCACTGTGTCACATATACACACTCCCTCACACGTGTGCGCTGAGGCAGAGAGGTGCCTTGCTCGGGAGACACACTTTCTCCTCACACACACTCATGGACACACACTGTGCAGCTGGACTCAACAGAACCAGACCGGACTACTGTCACCCACCGGTGGAGACTCTCGCATGAGCAGCGGCACCACAGCGTCTACCGTAAGGCACGGCTACCTGGCAGCCGCCCCCCTCCCCGTTCTCCTCTCCCTCTCTGTCTCCCTCCATTCATTCATCCCTCGTTCTCCCAGCTGTGAGGCGGCGTGCGTGGCTGAAGGACACAGCGCTGCGCTCTGCTGTGGTGTAGCGCGCTGTCGAGAGAGTTGGAGAGCCCGATCCGATAGGGGGGATAGATAGATAGACTCACTGCACTCCCTCCCCTCCCTCTCGTTCTCTCTGTGTCTCCGTCTGTCTCTCCATCCCCGCGCTCTCTCGTTCATGAATGTCACCTCTATCTCTGGGAAATGCTGGATTCATCAAGCCCCTCTGTCTTTTTCCCCCTTCTTCTCTCAGGGTGCGGGTGAACGCAAAAGGGGTGATGCCAGGAGAGCTTGAGAGACAGTGAGGGAAACAAGCCGCACTCCGTCCAGCAGCGTCCATCCGCACCCCCCTTTCATCCTCGTCCCAGCTTGCAGAGCTGATACCTCAGGTCGGACACTTTTATTTCTACTTCTCTGACATTGTTTCGGACGGGGACATTTTACAGGTGAGGGGCAGAAAGAAAAGGAGCAGTGTCACTCCTCTGTTATTTTGGAGACTTGACATTCAGGCGTTTTTCGTCCCAGGAATAGGTTCTGGCGTCTGATCTGCAGGACTAAGCGGGTTAGGAGGACTAAATGTGATTTTTTTTTTTTTTTTTTTTTTTTTTTTTTTTTTGTCTTTTTGGTGTCATCATGCAGCGGACGGTTCTGTGGTTGAATCCTTTCAGACGGGGTTGAGTCGAACTTCATTGGAGCTCCAGGAGGAGTCTAAGGGTGCACTCGGACTGGGACAGAGGCACCAGGGCACATCGCTGGGCTACTGGTTTTTGGGTGGATAACATGACGTGTTCCAACAGAAGAACAGTGACGTATAAAATCTTCACCTGAAAACCTCGCAACCAGAAAACAAGGACATTTAAAGGCTCATCAATCCAAACCTTCAACGAGCACCAATTTTCAGTTTTTGGGTGGGCCTTGGAGGGATCCACCCTAAATTTCCTCCACCTCCTTTTTCTGCCTTTTTTCCCAGCTGCTTCGGTCCATCCTCAGAAGCCCCCTCCTCCGCTCTGCACCCCTCCCTCAGCGGTGCTCCGTCGCCCTGGGTGAGCGGGCAGGGGGGTGGCCCACGGTACCCCCCGACACCTGGGCGCCACCGAGCCGCCAGAGGCTGGTGAGGCGGCGGCAGGGTCAGCGCCGGGAAGATGGCCGCTCTCGCCAGCTCCCTCATTCGCCAGCGCAGGGAGGTCAAGGACCCCCAGGCGAACCGGCAGATCGCCAGCAAGCGCAAGCCCTGCCCAAAGAGCAACAAGTCGCTCTGCCAGAAGCAAATCCTCATATTAATATCGAAGGTTCGACTATGTGGCAGTCGAGGGAGAAAAATGGAAAAGAGACCAGGTGAGTTCCCTCAGGCCTTCCTCTCAAACTCTCCAGTTTCTTCCTATTTCCTACACCTTCACCCTCATCTTCTCTTCTTCTTTGCTCCGTTTTCTGCTTGTACTGGATAACTGGATTTTGATGGTTGACTTGCCAGACTACAGATTAATCCTCAACTGTAAAGCCTCAATAGAGAACATCCCCAGCCTGTAATTTCTAGTGCAGGACTTAATCAGAATCTGGGAAGCATCCCAGCACATCTTCCTGGTAGCTGCTCACAGCACGTCCTGTATTTATAACCGTACAGGAAATGGACAGAGTCGAATCCAGCTTTAATGCACACAGATTTGTACCACTGACCAGAGGCACAACCTAGGCCGTGTTGTGACTGCTGTGATGACTCTGTTGAGGAGCATGTCAACACATGCCATCACACGCTGGTAATCTGCAAGCACACAAGGAACTTGGCTCATACATACGCTGATTTACTGTGATATAAAAATGTCAAGAGGCGCCTCATTTGCAATTCTGGGGGGCCATTACTCTCCCCGTGCCTCCCTCAAGGCAAGTGAAACACAGTGCGGCCTAATTTGTCTTGTGTGTTTGCATGTTAAATGTAATTGCAAAATTATTCACTGAAGCTAAATGGGACTTTATTTGTCCGACGAGTGCATCTGTGCTACGTAAGACGATGTTTTTTGACGTTACGAGCCAAAGATAAATTGGAGAATAATGATGGCAAAATGTTCCGATCCCTTTTTCAGAGGCTGTGTGGTCTTGGTGAAACCTTTTGGATGTATTTGGAAGTACATTTCTAAATTTAGACAAGGAGAGGCAGGACGTAACAGTAAAACACACTCACACCAGTGCAGCCGGCCGTTTGTCTATGAACACAATGTACTTTTGTAGGTCAGACCACTTTGGTGCCAAGGTTTGATTTTATATTAATAGTGTTAATAGTTTCATCATTTGTCTTCTACCAAAAGCTCTATAGAGTAAGTGATTGAATTGTAAATAATGAATAGTTGTTTTATTGTCCTTTGGATATAGTTTATTTTTGAAGACTCATGTTGTTTTTTCTTTTTAGGAAGTCATATTTTCAAGATTTTTTTTAAAGGTGTAGGTTTTAGGAAGTTGAGTATTCTTTTCTCCCCCCTCTTTTAGAAGTCTTTTTTGTATTATGTTTTTATTTTTTGATTGAAAACTAGGGCTTGGACGATTCACTTGTCTCCCGATTTGATACTATCGCGATACTTTGGTGCCGATTCGATATGTTTTGTGATTTTTAAGTATTGCGATTCAATATTACCATTTATTGCGATTTTAACTTTTTTAACACTAGACCATGGGAAAAAGTTGAATCATACACTTCTAGAGACTTTTACTTTGGAAAATATCTAAATTAATACAGTAAAATGTTTCATGTATGTAGTCAGAGATGTCCTGAAGTCAAATATATCAGTCATTGTCAGGAATTTATTACATATTCTTCCAGCAACCCAAAAATCAAAGAATAAAGATATTTCCTTCATAAATTAATGGTATTTTCTTTCTAATTTATAAGGGACATGTAATGTTTTATACTTAAGGTGAATATAATCCAATCAATCTTGTTTCTATATATGTATTCTGCATATACCATTCCCTTTGTCAACACTTTATTTTGAAAACCGGACATAGTCACTCATGTATACTCCCGCTAACTTCGTTGCTATCTCTGAGCTCTTAAAACATCGATGGTCAACTCCATTGGGACCGTTTGAAGGCATTTAACTTAATGTCAGTATATGGGTGTTCTACAGTCGTAGCGTCGGCTGATTTGACCACGGAGATGAGTGACGGTTGCATGCAGAGCGGAGTTAGCATGCAGCTTTAGCCGTGATGTCTAGCTCTGCTTTTCCTGGCAACGTGTGAAACCCAAAGTGTTTCCATACTTCACTGTGTGTGTAGTGTTTACTACTTACTTTGGATTTAAAATGTGAGGGTGCGGGTCATATCCACGCAGACCCTCCGCCGTCTTGTACTTTCTCGTTTCAGCTCGCAGCGAATAATTTTGGTTGACATACAGAACGGATGTGACGTCACGTTACTCAGACTACAACAATACAAAAAAATAATCGCGACACATAGGTGAATAGATTTTTTGAAAACTATATCAGTCTATTCCTCTGTCTACTTTCTATTTTTTAAGGTGAGCTCTTTCCATAGATCTTGTGTATCTCCGTGTGTGTTCCCTGAATGAGCTTCCCCTCACCTCAGCAGTCTGTGTGTTCCTCTCCCCACATCTACCTCCCTGCACTTCCACGCACAGTACGTGTGTGTGTGTCCTTTCCCGCCCCGTGCAAGCACGCTTGTGTGTGTTCTGCGATATTTATTACCTCGCTGTGCCAAGTTCATCATGGTAATTACGCGGGGAACCTCTAACGTGGGAAGCAGCATCTGCCATTGAGGCGGCTGCTCTCTATATTGTAATTACGGTAGTAAAGTATGTTGGACAGGTCGTGGCGGTGCCAGCTCTTTGGGAAAAAGGCCACGCGTGCGCCATGTCCATTGTTTGAAACCATTTTCATCCCAATGGCTTCTCACTCTCTGATGGATTTATTATGGTAATCGGTTGGGAAGAGGTGCGGAGGCTGTGGTTAGGGACGCATTACCAGCGTCACCATTACAGGTTGTGATTTACAGGGGTCTGTGTTAAGTACCGTGTGTGTGTCTTCATCATTCTCTACATGTGTGTATGTGTGTGGTCAGCGTAGGGAGGACACTACTGACCCCTGGCCGTGTGTGTGTCTGTGTAGCCATGTGTGCATTCTCATCATTTCTCCCTCCTTCTCCGAGCTTCAGCCCGAGGCCACAGTTGACCTCTGGCCAGGAATAAACGACTAGAATATTCCTGAGCTGTAGCTTCCACCTCCTCCTCCTCCTCCTCTTCCTCCTCTTCCTCACCCTGGCAGCACATCAGAACAGCCTGCTTACAGCTTGCATTTGCCTCCAACCGGCTTCCATTGTTTCTACTGGCATCATTTAGCTGCTATTGGTTTATTGTGCATCCCGTGGCTTATAGTCTCCTGCATTGTCTTGCATTTTGGTTGGTTCCCATTGTTTTCTGATGGTTTCCATTGTCACATTGGCTTCCTTTTGACTCTGGTTACCTTCTCATGGCTTCTGGTGACTGTTATCAAGCACAGAAAGACAGACTGTATATAAAGATGGACGACGCGTCTCCACTTCCTCCCACTTTACCGAAGTGAAGCCAAAATATCCCAGATACGGGAGCTGCCAGCTTGAGATTTTGATGTCATTTGGAGCCAGAGTCTGCACAGTAGTGATTGGGCGGTGGAGCAGCGGCATCAAGGTCACCCGCCCGAACCAATCGCGAGCCAAGCACGACCACAGCTTGTCAGCAAGTGAGAATTACAGCGGTAAATCATGATGTCTCAGCTGCGTTTTATAGCATCTAATAATTAATAAAAACCAAACTTGTCAGAAAATTAACATCAGCGTGATAAGAACTACCTGAAATATCAGAAACCATCTTTGGGAAAAATATATTTGACGTGTACTTTTTAGTTTGGCTCATGTCCCATCTGCTAACATGGAGGGGGCGGGATTTATGACCTATACTGCAGCCAGCCAGCAGGGGGCGATCCAGATGTTTTTGCTTCACTTTTGGGGAGCTGTCATGTCGTCTGTCTTTATATACAGTCTATGGCACCGAATCTCAATTTTCACTTCTTATATGCACACGTGAAAATAAAAAAAACAAGGATGTTAAAATTCTAGTAAATACATCAGGCTTATAAATAAAAATTCCACCTAGATTTCACTACAGACGACTGATAACAGCGTGACATATTACAGCATCAGTGCTTGTACAGGCTTATAATTTACAATGCAAGATGAACACATTTTTACTGTGATACACAGAGACACAGTGGCAGTATTATGGATGCAGCGATTAACGATCATAATTATGTTTGCATCTAGCTTGAATGTCAAATGACATCGACGACAACACGCACAGTCACGCCCAAGTCAGTAATTGTTTCCCAGGCAAGGCAGAGAAACATTAAAGCAATATGATCACCTTCAGGTTGCAGTGTTGTGGAAAGAATCACCAGGAAACCAACGGCTGGATGGACAACTTTCTGGGTCAGTGGTGTAACATTAGACATGTACCGGTTGTCATATAACCTGTCCGGTGGCTTTGTTGTTTTCCCGTTGTGGTTGTTCACTTACAATATTTACCATATCTTAAACTAGCCTCCACATATCAGAGTATTTTGAAGTGTTCGGTTTTACTTTAAAATCATAATCAGGAGCAGGTAGAGGGAATGAATAGCTGCTGTGCCAGCTGATTACTCACTAGGCTGATGATGTCATTGCCTACATTGTCAGCAACCAACGCCTTTGTGCGTGTTTGGAGTAACTCTACTCCTACACGTTTTAAATATCAGTGGTAGCTTCTGCTTGTTTTCAGTGAATACTATTGGATTTCACTGGTAAATGTCAGCGCCCTCAAAGAGTGGAAGTTTCCATCCAGCTGTACATATTCAGAAATATCGCAAATATCCTTTTTTGGTGGAAAAGTTGACACATGTTGGACTTTGTCGGGCCTGCTTTTGCTTCTTCTAGTGTCGTAAAATCACTCCCATTATCCTAGAACTCACTGAAAGCCCAATGAATAAAGAATAAAAACAGTGAGTGTACATAACTTTTGCATTATATATTATGTTAAAGATATTTGATGGAAAAAAAAACATGCAGATTCACATTTCATTTTGCTTTTATTTTATAAATATGCTTAAATCTTCACATTTTATTGGAATCAATATCACTGTAGCTGTAAGATGAAGTACTGAAGTTTGTTTCTTTTTGTCTGCTTTGTTTATTTCTATCCTTTCCAGACTTCTCCACTTATTTCACCTCCTTTTAGTCTCTATTTGGTCCCCCTATTTGAAGCCCGGTTTGTTGTGACACCTTAACTAATGGCACCTCAAATACGCAGTGTTTCTTGTGTACGTGCGTCGATGGTATCGTGCACCTTACGCCGTCTTCTTGTGCGTCACCGGATTGTGGCAGGGCAGTTCAGGTTCCCTTCCCTTTGTACTGTGGAAGGCCATTTGAGGCTATTGAAGGAGAGGAGGAGTCGTACTTAAGATCGAATCAAGGTGTGTGTGTGTGTGTGCGCCAACATTTGCTACCTGCTTCTAAGAGATGGATGGCGAGGAGTGATGTGTGTTTGTGTCCTGGCTTGACCCACGTACCCACACACACACACCTTACCTCCTCTCTTCCACTGTCATCCCCCATCTCTCCCCACTCTGTCACCCCCTCACCTCTACACACACACACACACACACCCTCTAACCCTCACCTAACCCATACTAATGATGCCCCAGCACTACAGCCCACTCAGCTTATAACAAGGTCAGCTCGCCCTGCACAAACACACACACACACACACACTCACACACACACACACTCACTCAAAAGCCAGCTAGCCTTCACACACTTTCAAGTGTCTATAATTACACACACTCGCATAAACATAAAAAAAACACACACCTACGCACAGTCAAACTAATAAATCAACACAAACAAATGATGAGATTTCATGATCATTTAAGCAGCGAGTGTGGGAGAGAGATAATTTGGCTTTGCGTGTGTGTGATGTGTGTGTGTGTGTGTGTTCGGGGCTGATATGATCTAATGAGGATGTTAAGCCGCCTATTGGATATCAAAGCGAAAAACCAAAATAGCTTGTGTTGTCCTCTGACTGCCTGCCGGAGCTGACTGTGGAGGCCCTCCTCTCTTCTGTTAACAGGATAGAATAACACTCGGAGTTGTTACTGCAGCACGGGGGCCAAGTGTTCATCCAGCCACTGCAAATTGGTTTGTGTGTGTGTGTGTGTGTGTGTGTGTGTGTGTGTGTGTGTGTGTGTGTGTGTTTGTGTGTGTGTGAGTGTGTGAAAATATGTGCACGTTTGTGTCGGAGACAAATGACAGTAGTCGGCACACACACACACGCTTCAGTCAGACTGTGTGTGTGTGTGTGTGTGTGTGTGAGGCTCATTGTTGTGCCGTGATTCATCAGGCCACATCAGCTCCTCTCATTAACACACACTGATTTATCAATAATGTGCGGCAGCGTTTGGAGAGCACACATTGAACCGGGGCGATTTACTGCCTCGTAGACCGGACACTCCGGACAGGCTACACCGGGGAGGACTATATTTCTCCCTCTCTCTTTATCAGCTTTCTCCCTTCTCTCCTCCTTCCTCTCAATCCATCCGGCTTTCTTCTCCTCCCTTTCTCCCACAGCCTCCCTCTGTCCCCCCCCCCCACTCCCCACATCCACATCACTCAGTTATCTTCTCAAGGACATCTGGCTTTCTTATAACCGTATCCCCCCCTCGGTGCGCGCCTGTCTCTCTTCACTCGCCGTATTTCCCCACTGTGTCTAATCACGTTGTCTTTGGGCCAGTCAGTTAGTCACTGGATGCTACAATGGCAGATATACTGGCGGTATTGTGCTGCCGCGTTACGTAACCCTGGTTCTATTGTTAATGGATCTGGAGCGAGCGTGATGCACGTCTGATGTATGGGACTCTAATCATATAGACTTGTTTGTTTGCTGTCGTTCTCCTTCCCTATATGTGATGCAGCTTCATGTTGCTATGGAGGTATGAAGGGTGGAGGTTTGGTTAGGGAGACACAATTTATATCAATCTAACAAATAACACATTATGATGAAATTGGTTATTATATTTTTCTTAATAGTCTGACACATTGCTGTTTTATTACTACATAGGAGTGTGACGATTTTTACA
>CAKAOI010046070.1:3358-34510 GCA_916701655.1 Sebastiscus albofasciatus | reverse complement strand
TGACTTTAAAAACAGATCCCAGCTCACAGCTGGCGGTACCGTGAGGTGGTCGGCTTCTTATTAACACGGTGTGTTTCCGTGTAACGTATCGGCGGATGCCTCTCTCATTCAGCAGCCTTGTTATGTCTGTATAATGTTACACTACGTTGTCTCTCATCCCATCATCTACCGCTTTGTTCTTTCTCACCGCGGACGGACAGCAGCTCCCGCACCTCGATGTCTCTCCACACATCCACACACGTATCTCTCTGCTCTCAGAAGTAAGTGGGGTCACGCGCCATCAACGAGTCATCAGTTCCACTGCACATGTGTTATACCCTGTGGTCTTGATGCTCAGGCTGATCGGAATCCTTGAAAATATTCCTGAAAATCTAATGGATTGTTCATTGTGCTACACTCCACCTCTCCAAAACATTTCATTAAAATGCATCTCAAACTTTTGGAGTAATCCTGTTAACAGACGGACAGACGGACAAACAAACAAACAAACAAACCAACACCAGTGAAAAAATAAGATAATCCTTTAAGGCCCTTGGCCTTGGCGGAGGAAATGAACAGTAAACAGCCTACACTTATGCTCCTACACCTTCTCCATAACTCCAACAATTAATTCAATATTTATCATATATTCCTTTTTTTATTTCAGTTCCAGCCTTGGCAATGAAGTGATATTATTCACCGTGAAGCAGCCTGTCACTGAAGGAGCTATTGAACACCGCACGGGGAGAGCATGTGACTTCGTAACATTGTAGTTTCACCACGGCATACCCGTGTCACTTACATCCGCTGCCGTCGCATCACATTTACAGAGCCTCCTGTAAGTCGGATTCTCTTAACACCACGGTTGTCCTAATGAATTCTTCCTCACATCTTCCTCATGATTTTTTGACTTTTTGACCGCAGCACCTACATTACCCATAATCCAACTGGGCTGCTGATAGTTTGGTCAGTGATTCGGATGTGCTATGTCCTCAAGTGACATCACTTGAGGACATTTACCAGACTTTAACAGCTCCCTCTGGACACTCTATACAACTGTTTTTCACACATGCAGTAGTTCTCCCCAACACCTGGAGACAGACCGCCGTGTGTAAATCTGTAGAGTTCCCCTTTAAGGAAGTAGTCAAGCTGAGCTGTTGGATGGAGTGTGTTTAGGGTAGTGGACAAGGGGGGCGGGGGGTTTAGAGCCTTTTCTTTAAAAACAGCTGTCTGCTGCTGCTTCACAGACAGAATGAGTTTAAATTAACACTAATACAGCATCCACTGGTTTTTTAATGAGCTCTTTGGACTCCCTCCTCGCTACTGTTGAGAATCAAGAGTTATAGGGTGAGCAAAAAGCAATATAATAGTTTAAATATACTACAAGTAAAATATACACATACACTTTCAGAGCGTTGTGATACAATGCAAAAGGAACATTAAGTGAGAGAGAGTTCAGATTAAAAAGACTGAGTTCAAGAACAAATTGGTACAATCAGAGTGAGCCCTGTTAGCGTTGCTGTTGTTATTCCCCTATTGTCTGTGGAGGGGGGGATGGATGCAGAGGATGACGGGAGGTGAAGCAGCATACATTTGGACATCAGTGCTGACTGGAGGGCACTAGTGGCCGCAGGAGCTTGACATAGCAGATGGGGGGGGGATTACGTTTCATAGTCCTGGGTGCGGGTGCGGGTGCGGTGTCAGTGTGGGGGAAGAGTTTACTGTGCTGTCTGAAATAGCCGTCTGCCTGTCATGTAGAAACCTTGACAGAGCAACAGATCAACTGTGATTTACTGCTCCTGCTATCACTGCAGCTCTAGTATGAGATTGATTTTTCCATTTCATATTTTTTTTCACAATTCAACCTGCTTGTGGCTGGCTCACTTTAATGTCAACTGCAGGTTTTCCACTTGGGCAATGATTGTACATCTACAGCATTAGATTGGCTGCTTCTAGGTAGTAGTAGTAACATTAGTATTAGCTTAGTAAACAAGACAAAGATAAAGTGCAAAAAATTATACAATACTTTTTGACGATAGCTTAAAAAAATACTTTTTTATATGTGTAATGCTGTGAGGTGGTCATCGTGCAAGTAGTGCAAAATGAAATGCTAAAGTTTTTCCACGTGGACCCTATCTTCCCGTGTGTTTGTGTCTAAGTGACTAATGCGGACAACATTCTCACAGGCTGCAATCTCGTTCTATTGGGTCAAGCTGGCATCGTCATTTACATCCACTAAAAGTGCTTGTTTTTACCATGACAGGCTCTGATTGTTATTATTAGTGTCTGACATTATGGACAGAGTGTCGCTCAAGGAGAAATCTCGTTGTGAAATCTGGCGAGGTGACGTGTTGCCAGAAGACAACGGTGGAATAGTGGAATACATCCATGGTGGAAACAGGCAGAGTTTGTTGTGTTGGGGTACAGAAAGCGTAGCTTAGTGTTATCTAAAAGATTTATAATGTCATGACTGAATATTTAGATGATTTCCGCAATGTGGACGAGCTCTTTGAATTCCATATTTATTAGGGGTGGGAAAAAAATCAATTCACCTATGTATCACAATTTTTTTATTTTTTTTACGATTTTGAAATAGATTTTTTTATGTCAGAATCGATATATTTGCTTCATTTGAGTCTATGTGGAGGTCGAAGAGAGTTACCACTTTAACCTGTTAACTGAGCCCACAAGTCACCAAGCTCTCAGGATCACCCATTTCATAAGGCCAGGCAAATGAATATGGTTGTGGCATTTTATGGAATAACTAATAATAGAAAATTGCTTCATTGTTTTTTTGGTCCATGGTATTTGTATTGTGGGGTGAACCTAACACTGCACTGCATTGTTGATGACTATTCAAAACAATTTAGACTTGTTTCAAAATTGTCTGTAAGTAATCACATGATTCTTAGCATAGCTGCATTGCTTTTGGGACATGTAAACTGTGATGTACATCAGCAGAGACAGTTTGGTTATCAGCAGCAGCCATTACCTCGGCTGCCGGTTAGATAATCTCATATTTCCTGCACCTCTGGTTGAACCACAGACGGGCGCTATTGGCTCCAGCAGAGGGCTGATGGTCTCTGTCACAAATAATGATGGCACACCACTGTGGCACTCAGTTCTGCCCTTTGGTTGTGGAGTTATTAACAGTGTGAAAGAGGGCTGGAATCATTACTCATATGAAAACGGTGCCTACCCTGCTATAGCTCATCTGCCACGTGATTGGCTGTGAATGCCTCATACCTCATGTCCACCAGCAGGGTGAGGCTGTTGCAGAGCCGAGCCCATCTATACCACTGGAACTAGTGAACTAGACACAGAGCACATCACTTTACTGATGTATGGGACACTCTTCTTCCAGCCCCTCCCGTCTTGCATTCTGTCCCCCTATTTTCATTTTGTTGCTTTATGTCCTATTGTGTGAGAAGGGACTGCCCCCCCATTCAGAATTCAAATCACTCAAGAGTAGCTGAAGATGACGATATATATTTTTTGTGTGTACATAGTGTTTCTTTACATCGGTGCGCTTTCACCCAGCTTGGCGGGTCAGGGACGGCCACTCAGCAGCGGCCTTGTTGGAGGATCCCCTCGGGGGAACTCTACCTGGCGCTGGCTGGCCTTTGCCGGGTGTATTTCCTCCATAGTGGTGCGCCGCGACCGGCTCTAGGTTGGCTTGGAAAGGCCCAGGGTGAAGGTGGCGCTTTACAGCACCCCTCGCCTGGACCTCGCCGCTTAGTGCTCGCTGTGCCATCTTGCCACCAGGATTCCCTGCTTGACTGTCAACAGCGGCGGACTGTGTGTGGCGATGTCGGCAAACCCATCCGACCCATCTTGAAACATGGACCCCTCTCGTTCGCCATGCTTTGTGGGGGTAACTTTTTTTGGTGTCATCACCATTCATATCTATACAACCAATGTGTTTATGATCAAACTGTTTACAAGAGCACAAAGTTCTTCATACATCAAGCCTCTTAATTTTGCTCTCAAAGTGCACCAAATTGATGCATTTATAAAATGCTCTTTCTAAATGCATGATGTTCGCAAAGTCAATGAGCAATCTTGTTAAATAACCGTGATATGATTTTTGCCTTAATCGAGCAGCCCCACCACCCACATGCTGTTATTGCAGGCCGCTGTGAGGTCACCCGCCTGAAACAATCGCACGACCACAACTTGTCAGCGAGAGAGACTCACAGCTTCCAATCATGACGTCTCACCCCCTTTTTATAGCAACAAATAACTAGTTAAAACCAAACTTAAGGGAATTATTACAAAGGTAAATAAATAAAAAAGCAAATTAAACCAGAAATATCAATGTATCAATATCAATCACATTTTATCAATTAATTGATGGCTACATTTATTTTTTATATTATTTTTTGCTACATTTAATGACATATTTATTTATCTGTCGAGTCATTTATTTATTTATCTTTGATTTTAACTAAAGT
Source organism: Sebastiscus albofasciatus (assembly GCA_916701655.1). Lineage (NCBI taxonomy): Eukaryota > Metazoa > Chordata > Actinopteri > Perciformes > Sebastidae > Sebastiscus > Sebastiscus albofasciatus. Next base: position 30,077 of record CAKAOI010046070.1, on the reverse strand, counting down.
ATGTTTGTGTTTTAAAAAGATGACCTTTGTTTGAATGAAAGAAGGTGGATGAAAGGGTTAAATTATAATGAAATATCTATTACTTCTACAGAAAAACTGAGCTTGCTCTATGTATTTATGTATGTATGTACGGGTATTTTTAGTTATTTATTTTTTTTAGCTTTTCATATCATTCTGTAGCTTCCCAGTGGTGTTCCTTATGTTTTCAAATTTGAACATTCAAAATTTGGTCGAAATACGTATCTTTTAGTGTCTAAATGGTATTTTCCCAAGCGCCTCTAAAAACTATTTCCCACGTGACCTGATGTAGGTTTCTACATGATGACACTGCTACAAATTCACTATACATCCATATAGTCAGTCTATCTAACGTTACATAGCTACTGTCACTCAGATGGCGGTCGGCACACTCCCAGTTTGGAGAAGCAGACAGGAGTACCGGCACAGAAGCTAACCAATGTACTGCTGTGAACGTCACGTTAGTTCGGATTCGGAAGTCACAAAAGCAAACTAACCGATGGATGCAGCGGTAGACCAACAACTCCTGTGTTCTGCGAGGTAAAATTACTGTTTGTGTGAATGGAGTCTGGTGGCTTTGAAGATAGTGACATAACGGCTTCAGCTCCCTGCCCGTGGTGAAAATATTATAAATATAGCATACACTCATATTATTGTTTTTTTTTTTAAGTTAGCCAAAATGCGTTTTCTGCTGCTCCCACCCACAGCTGCTTTACCTCGTTGTCAGACAGCCCTTTCTGACGGGGAACTGAAACCGTTATATCGCTCTCTTCAAAGCCACCAGACTCCATTCACAAAAACAGTCATTTTACCTCGCAGAACGTGGTATACATACAACCACTTCAAAAAATCCAAACTAAACCTTTCCCTTCAGTTATTTCCAAATTGAGCACAGCTAACTTTGACTCAGCTGGTGCTAGCATTCACATTATTCATTACTTTATTAATTAGCTTACTTTGGTAACCAGTGTCACTGCTTTTTGCTAACGGCTGAGTGGGCGTTTCCATTTTAAAAAAGTGGAAAAGAATGCCCTTTAAAGCCTGTTGTTCTTCTTCTTTGATAAATGCACTGTAAACCAAGGTCATTGTCATCACAGTATCATTTGGACTATTTCTCAACATGAGAGGCTCACCCGTGACTTCTCCTCTAGGCGGGTCATCATAATGACGGTGCAGGTCCTCTGCTCCCAAACCATCCTCCAGAAGTCACTCAGCGTCTCCGGCAGCGGCCCCTGTGTGGCGATGTAAGCATTCTGCTTCCTGTAGCCATCAATGTAGTTGGCGTTGACGTAGTCGCTTCCTGGAACTCCTGCAGTGAGGAAAAAGTTGGACAAAGTTAGAAAACAAATGAAGGGGAGCCAATCAGAAAACAGTGGGGGTTCTTATTAAAATATGCTGAAACACAGGTAAGTTTAAATAAAGGCCTGGTTCTCTCTGTGGTTGAGGTAAATCAAGGTCCCTGATCACTATTTGAGAATGAGGTGTGTAAAGTCGCGCTCACCATCCACAGGTGTGAGGATGACCCTGGAGTGGTCGTAGGCAATAACATTTGCATAGCGGTTCTTTGGCTTGTTGACCTCCAGGTTGGAATGCTCCCAGGTGAACTGCTGTCCTGGATCTACAGACTGGCACACAGAGGAGGGGGAGAGTGGGAGAGAGGGATATACAAATGTGGGAGGGAGAGAGAGCAGGTAACCAGTTATTACAATAGTGCCTATTCTTTTCAGCTTTTTAAAGCCTGTCAGAGCTTGGAGCGAAGAGTCCAGACCAATAAATGTGACACAGACACTAATTTGTCATCCCTCCCCCAGCCTGAGGCTCTATGATATGAAAAGCGCTGGATGATCTTTAAGCCCCCTGGATACACACTGGACTCCTAAATCCCTTCCAGCCTTCCACCTACCAGCTTGTTGCCTGATATTAACAAAGAACAGATCCAGTGATGAAGAGAAAGCTATTTAGGGACAATAGTCATAGCTGTGTGTTTCCCCGCAGCATACATTAAGTTGAGTGATTGATGTGGGACCACTAGCTTTATACCAAGAGTGACCAGATACAGATTTGTGGTAGATGTTATTTCTCAATATAGCCAAAAATGACAGGGAATAAAATAGTGGTAACTCATTTGAGATTGGGTGACGCACCAGAACTATAGGAAGCACCCTCACATTTTGATCCACATGTGGGCGTGTCTGTGCGCGTCTGACTTTTCCTCTAGCTCCATCATCAGGTCAAAATTTCACATTGTCCATTAAGGTGGGAACCTCTTCTGGGTCAAATTGATCGTTATAAGCGGATGATTATTATAACCAAATGTTTGCAACCACAGTGCCTCACAGTAACATGGCTGTAGACTCGTAGAGCCCTATCGTAAAACCTCGTTTAAATAGGGCCCTCAGTCTTGAAATTTATAGATAAACTGCATATTTTATGGACAACAGGGTGTACTCATTGCGTTCCTAGGGCTATTTACATAGACATTTTATAAATATTCTACACTTATTTTTTCTTTGCTTCAATAAATCATTTTATTTGAGTATCTTTTCAATTACTAGAGCAAAGCTTTAGTGTGTAACAGGCGACTCAAACTACAGTTCTCATTTTTATGCGATTCTTTCGGCCTCCTCACAAAATAAACGTGACGTTAGAACAGGTGCTGATTTTCTAAGTAACAAGAAACTACTTAATTTACGCACCTGGACCGACAAAGACATCACACATCTCAAACACATCGTCCATAATAATACCCTGGTTTCTTTCCCCCAGTAGATCCAAAAGTGTGGCATTAGGAGCAAACAATTTCTGGAAAATTTGCAACTAAAATCATCTTACAAATCAAACAAACTGTAACATTATGGCCACCAAACTAGATCTTTCTCCCTCAACCTCAGAGTTAGTTAACATCCCTTCCCCCCAAAAAAATAAAACAACAGTTTTGCAAAAACATCTACTTCATGACATAAAAATGACAACCTACAACTTATACAGAAAAAAATACTCCACAGAACCTACTTCACTGGGCAAAACATGTTTAAAATGGGATTCCCATCAGAAATCGCTCAGGAGACCGGTGTTCGTGTCCCGTGTGAAACCACAAGTCAAAGTTGATTTATTTTTCACATAACTTCTGTACTTAAGTTACAGCACTTCCGGAGTTATTTGAACCAAAACTGAGATTGATATTTTCCTAAACCTAACAAAGTAGTTTGTTGCCTAAGCCTAACCAAATCGATCTTTTCCTAAACCTAACTAAGTAGTTTGTTGCCTAAGCCTAACCAAGTTGATCTTTTCCTAAACCTAACTAAGTCGTTTGTTGCCTAAGCCGAACCAAGTTGATCTTTTCCTAAACCTAACTAAGTACTTTGTTGCCCAAGCCTAACCAAGTCTATCTTTTCCTAAACCTAACTAAGTATGTTGTTGCCCAAGCCTAACCAAGTCTATCTTTTCCTAAACTTAACTAAGTAGTTTGTTGCCTAAGCCTAACCAAGTCTATCTTTTCCTAAACCTAACTACGTAGTTTGCTACCTAAGCCTAACCAAATCGATTTTTTCCTAAACCCAAATAAGTAGCTTGTTGGTTAAGCCGAACCAAGGTGATCTTTTCCTTAGCCTAACTAAGTAGTTTTATTTAGAAAAGACTGGAGCGGAAATTGACAAATGCGTCACGTGTTACTGAACATTCATAGGAAAATACACAAAAAATACATTGTTTAAAGTTGCACTGAGCATCACGAAAAAAAATTTGCGAAATTTACTGTTCTTGTCTTCCTCGTGTTGTTTGTGCTTTGTCTTTTGTCTTGCAATAAAAAAAGATGGTGAAATATACTTCTCTAAATAGCATATTCTACTTCTATTCTATCTATTTGTACTCTTAAATCATTGCTGAGATGGAAAGCCATTCCTGTGACCCAGTGATGGTAGTGTGTGTCCTGATGGGAGCTGTTTTCACTATGCTGCCTGATGATTGGTCTCTATCGATTGCCGGCTGTGAATGCAGGCGCAGGTTTAGCTGAATAATGACACGCTGAAGATTGTTATTCATGATTGACCTTTCACGCTTCTACTAATCTCGCATCATCTGGAAAACAAACACACACTCGTAGTCATACACACACACACACGCACACACACACACACACGTGCGGGAAAATGCGGTTGCGAAGAGGACTCTAATATCCTGCTGCTTTTCCTCCTGACTGGCTGGACGGCGGCTCACCGCCCCCCCCTCAGTCTACAACTGATAATAATGACAACGGAGAAAGAGGTTGAATGCACATCTTATTTAACAGCCTGTTAGGTAAGGCTTCCACCGCTCTGCACTGACAAACCACTCACATTACTGCTAATGTGCTCCGCCGACGTGGAGATCACTTACCGAGTATGTCAGTGTAATCACACTCAGGGAGCTGCGGTTCCACCAACGAAAAACAAAGCAGGTAAACACAGAGAGAGGAACAGCCGGGCGTGAAGCGTGTGGATTTGTGTATGACAGAGTTCAGAACCTGCTGCCACATTCACTGGGTTAAGAATAATAATTCACTTTGATTTAATACACATTACATGAGTCCTTATTGACTGCTCTTAACACTAAACCTCACTAACTACTCTGGCACACCTTTTCATCTATCTTACGGCACGCTGTCATGACAATCACATTCACTTTGGTCAGTGTTGTTTAAATTAAACATAACATAAAAACAAACTATTTTGATCTGATGATTTGTGTGCCTTCGATTGTTGGCATCAAATGTATACTGATATAGAAGAAACATAATTCTAATAACTCTAATTTCCTGTACCTTGTACACACAAATACAAATGTACTGACCATGTACTGTACTGTCTGTGATACTTCGGTATCAACCTGTCAATCACAAGGTAGCCCCGCCCTAAAGCATCCCCTGCTTCATGGTCTATCTGACTCTAAATGGGACCATCATTTACTAAATGAACATCATGCTGTATTGAAGAAGACTTGAAACTAGAGATTGAGACCATAAACTCATGTTTACAATGTTTACTGAGGTAATACATCAAGAGAGAAGGAGGCTCATTTTCTATCAGACTTCTATACAATCAGACTTCTTTTAGCAACCAGAGGAGTCGCCCCCTGCTGGCTGTTAGAAAGATGCATGCATGAAAACAAACAACATCTGTTGTGTTCTCTGTCACATTGAACGCTTTATGCTCGTGTGTTTCCAGTAACAGCTCCACCTCGTCACCATTGCTGTACTTCCTTCATGGAATTTTCTGCAACTTAACAACCAACTGCTGCTGCTTCCTGTTTACACCGGCACACACATGCCTAGTGTACGTGAATGGTCATGTGATGAACGTTTTCAGGCGTGGTAGTATGGACGGAGATTCATTCTGAAACGGCCCTAAAACGCTTGTCTGGATGTAGATCATTTTCCTTTTAAAACAGTGTTTTTAAAGGAAAGCATGTAAGTGTGGATGTAGCGTCAGACCTGGAGGTAGCCCACTGGTGTGTCCCACTGGCCAGCTAATCGCCGCCGCTCTGAACTGCTCTCATACATCGGTTACAGCTGTTAACACCGTCCCAACCCACGGCCTTGTCTCGGAAGCACCCACCCTCCAGTTCCCCCCCACGTTAACACTGTTAGCGCTGTCAGCACTGATGCCGTTGTCTGCGCTGTTAGCATTGTTAGCTGCTAGCCGCCGACTCAGCCGCCGCCATGTTGAGAGCCGTGTGGAGGCAATCCCCCAATCATGGATATGCTCTGAATTTCCACTTTAGCACCTTTAAATATCACAACACAAATGAGAGCTGCAGCCGGCCAATGCAGATATGAAACAGAGAGCCGTGTCAGGGAGCCCTGAGGCCCACTTAACAGCCAAAACTAAGTTTTGCTAGTGCAAACCAGCTTTTACTCATTTGATAAGGCTAAGAAATAGATGTAATCATTATAATGTGATGAAGAGAATTACTGTTATAGAGGCCATATGCAGTATATGAAGTGGTCTCCCCAAACAGACTGGCTCATTCATCAGATGTAACAAGCTGTGAGATCCTCTGGCAGGTCTCATTTTAAACACAGCCATTATCAGCTTTTCATTTCAAGCCCTGCTGCTCTTACTATAGACTAATGGCTGCTAGCTCCAATGCAACAGGACGCAGGAGGACATACAACGTGTGTGTGTGTGTGTGTGTGTGTGTGTGTGTGTGTGTGTGTGTGTGTGTGAGACCTAGGGCCTTGGTCATTGATAGTCTCCAGATCAAAGTTTATTGAGTTCTACAGTATCAGATGCCTGCAGAGCATCAGCTGCTGTGACTGTTGGTTTCATTCTTGATTACATGTGTTCTCTGGATTTGGAGGTGGCTAATCACTGTGTCCCTCAGGGTGTCTTGTAGAGAATGCTGTGAGAATACATGGTGCTGGAGCTGTTGCTGTGAGGCATCCAGTCCTTGTATAGGCAGAGCAAGAGTCCATATCCTCGGCAGGAAGTCAGGCCTGTTCTCAGCGGGTGTTGGACTCTGCCAGGGTTATGCCTTGTCACTGATACGGTTTGTGATATTAATGGGCAGAATGTTAAGGCACTGCTGTGGGACAGGAGTGTGTGGTATGTTTCTAGTTCCAAAAACAACAGCTTGTATCAAAGGACCAATATGTAATATATTTACTGTTATAAATCAGAAAAGGACAATGATATGTCATCAGAGATTAAGGAAACATGCTGAAGGTAACCCTCAAATTGTGAAAAGTTGCGCTAACTGCTATCAACCGCTCCAATGTTTGGAATTTGGACTACAGTGCCCATTTTAATCGCTGGATGTCAGTGCTACATATTGGTCCTTTAATCATCAGGTATTGATTTTCATTATTAGTAAATACAAGTAAGCATGTTCTCCGATGTAGACGCACTTGATATCGAAACTAGGGCTGTCAAAGTTAACACGACAATAACGCGTTAACGCAAATTCGTTCTAACGCCACTAATTTCTTTAACGCATAAATGCAACTTGCGATTTTTAGGTTGTAGAGTGAGGATACTGGTACATTATGAAACTAGAAAAACCTAACAAATCAATCGGTACCAATCATGTCATAGCCTACTAGCTTGTCGAGAAGGAGGCTAAATAAGGCGTTAAACTTACGCTAAATTTTGGTGAGGAAAAACTGTCATGGCCATTTTCAAAGGGGTCCCTTGACCTCTGACCTCCAGATATGTGAATGTCAATGGGTTCTATGGGTACCCACGAGTCTCCCCTTTACAGACATGCCCACTTTATGATAATCACATGCAGTTTGGGGCAAGTCATAGTCAAATCAGCACACTGACACACTGACAGCTGTTGTTGTCTGTTGGGCTGCAGTTTGACATGTTATGATTAGAGCATATTGTTTTATGCTAAATGCAGTACCTGTGAGGGTTTCTGGACAATATCTGTCATTGTTTTGTGTTGTTAATTGACTTCCAATCATAAATATATACATACATTTGCATAAAGCAGTATATTTGTCCACTCCCATGTTGATAACAGTATTAAATACTTGACAAATCTCCCTTTAAGGTAGATTTTGAACGGATAAAAAATGTGTGATTCATTTTCGATTAACTATTTGAATTGATTGACAGCCCTAGTTGAAAAGTCTTCTGATAAAATTAAATGAATAAAATCAATGAATTCAATCTGTGTGTGCCAGTACACTGTGGACCTAATCTCTGAAGTCTCTCCTGTTATAAGCACACTCATCATTGGAGATTTGGCTTAGTATCATCCAATCTCACACATTTGAATTTGTTTCATTTGAATATTCCTCTTTAGACATGTTTTGTTTGAAGCAAGGCTCACCAACATGTTCTAAATGGACTTGAATGTTATCTTGTTTGATAAACGCTACAACATGTCTCCACAGTGTTCCCTCCATTTAACCATATTGCGTAAGAGAAAAGGTAGAAAAGTTGATTCAGCTGCTGTTTCATAATTTATATGCCCCCTTCCTTCTGGGGTGCATAAACAGTGCACCCATCTGTCCTGGTTTATCCGCTTGGAAATTCACCACTTTAAATGCAAATTACCTTCCTTTGTAGGACATCAACAAGCCATAATCCCTCTCTGGCTTTTACAGTAGGTAAAAGCCACTGGGATATTATTCTTGGAAAGGAGGCAGAGATTTATGCATTCTTAACAGCATCCTTTTTTTTTTTTTTTTTTTTTACCAATGCTGAACTTTAACTCTGCACTGGTAAGCCAGCTCGATACATGAGTAGAAACACATCAGGGAAAATGTACTGTGTGAGGCATTTTAATGAGAAACTACAATGTTGATTTTCCAGCATGGGAAAAATATATATTTCTCCCTGGCCTGACAGAACAAAATGCAATCCAACATCACTACGTAGCACAAAAAAAGAAACCTGTAGGGTCAATAGAATAAACTGTATACTATATATTATTACCTTTCCTCCCTGACCACAGTCTCTAAATGCTCTGATGAAACCTGTGTCACCTTGCCACAAGGAGCTCACCCACACACAACTATTTCAGAAGTCTGGCTTTCAGTGGACAGTTTTACAGTCCCTGAGTTTCTATTGCAGAGGCATTTTACTCTGACGCAAAGAAATAAATGTAGTATTTATCTTTCTTCTTTGGCACTAACATGCCCTCGTAAAAAGAAAAAAAACAAAAGACAAGTTTACAAGCTTTAAAAAATCAAGAAATTGTAAATATTAACTTTTAAAAAAAATAACAGGAGTGTGAGACATTTGCACCATATAATAATTAAGTGAAAGGATTTTCAGTAAGTTGTGGGAATGGCAAAAAAAGGGTCAAAATCGAAGTATCAGAAGCTGACATTTTGTCCCCAACATGGATCAAGCTCCTACATTTCCCATAATTCAGCTCTGAAGAGTATTTTCATTGGACCGTCCCTGCCTGGTAAACACCAATGTCTTTCAAACACCACACTTTCTGTAGCTGTTTAGTTTGTAGCCTCTGAGCCCAAACTGACAGCCTAATGATCTTTTAAAGCTATTGCAAAATATTAAAAACGAAAAAACGGCCGTTTTCTCATTTTTGGTTTCTGAATCAAAAGACGAGAAACGGATCTGATCTGGGCCGTTTTTGCGTTTTTGCGAATTCTTTTCATCATTATTCATTTTTAATTGAGGAACGGAAGTCACGTGGGTTTTTCGTTTTTTCGTTTTAAACCAAAAACGAAAAATGAAATCACGTGGTGCTCTGTTTGCTTTTCGTTTCTAAATGAAAAACGAAAAAAACAAATTAAAAAAACGATCCGATTTTAGTTTCTTCAAGTTTCTTTCTGTCATTTTCTGTTTTGAATCGAAGAGCGGAGAACGGCAGTCACGTGACCAGGAAGTGAAGGCAAACATGTCAAAATAAAAGCCAAGAAGGTAGTTTGGTCATTCTATAAAAGTATAACATTATTTGAGCACAGGATCGAGGTAACAGTAGAAGATAAATACACAAATAAATACACAAATAAATACATACATATATATTATTTTGTTTTGTTATTTTCATTAACACATGAATGTCTTTTATCCAAAAAGTGTGTGATAAATTACAGGGAGGGTCTCTACAGATGTTATTCAGAACCCTCATGTAATTGGAAATTTTCTCTCTCACACCCTCACTATGGGCTGTTTCTTTATGTCAGCAGGTGAGAAGCACTATGTGGCTACTCCTTTCAACACACCTGACACTTGGAGTCCCTTTAAACATCGGTATCGGTATCGGTCCATAATTTTGCAGTCGGTACATCCCTCCTAAAAAGTGTGCTGCTTCATTTGAAAGCCATGCATGAGAGCAGGAAGTTACCTCGTACTCCTGAGAGAAGCGCAGACCGTCGTTGGCTTTGAGTCTCTCTATGTAGTCTGCCAGGTCACAGATAGCAGTGGGAGGATGTTCCCTCATCCCTGCAGCAAGAGGTGGAGTGGTGAGTACAGTCCATCGTATCGCATGCGCACGCACGCACACACACACACACATACACACCATAACCACATTGGTGATGTGAGCATCAATGAGCATGCTGATTGGTTAAAGAAATCCCATAAAGCAATAGAGAGGTGAAGTTCTGGTGGACCACCATGGGACCTTATTTCGGAAAGAATATGTACGTAGTCAACAGAGAGAGACAAATATTTTTTTGATCCCGTTTGAATTGTGCCATGAATCACACAGATGATGTTTGTCAATTCAAAAGATAATTTTACAAGTCAAGAAAGTGTCAGTTTGTTGTAAAACTGTTGAAGCATCAGACTGTGAAAATGTATAATCAGATCAAATAAAACACATAAGGTAAGCTAACGTTTCATTTGTGCATGGAACATAGCTATGTTAGCTAGCTAGCTAGTGTTGGAGACGTATATTGTGCGAGACGAGAGATGTAGTTCACTGAGCGGTTTTGAACAAAACTAAATGATACCACGACAAACTGAGACTCTTGACTTGCAAAATGATCTTTTAAATTGACAAACATCATATGTGTGATTCATGGTGCAATTCAAACGGGAACAAAAAAATATTTGTCTCTCGCCGTTGATTATCGTACATATGTTTTCTGAAAAACAGGTCCCATGGGGTCCACCGGAAGGGGCGGGACTTCGCCTCTCTATAGGTGAGTGGAAAGGGGTGTAAGAGTATCATCTTACACTATTTGTTTCAATATTGATTTCTTTTTATGTCTTTCTACTGTATTTCATTTCAAATCGGTGTGAATGGCTGATATGGACAGACCATCAGTGAGGGTGATGGGGTTAAATAAGAGGACTCTAGTTCAAATGGGTGATGTGTAAAGGGAGACGGGAATGGGAGGAAACATTAGTAAAACACAAGAGGGATGAAAACTAACTTGGAGTATTCGGGCAAGTGAGGGCACTGGAACCTGCGGGGGAAAGACCAGGCGAAACAAACAGAACAGGGTTCAGTTAGGAGAAGACAGAGAAAAGAAAAGAACACAGGAAGCACTGAGAAAGGAACTGTATGTTTTGTATCATGTATCTGTAAAATATCTCCTTATATTCATTGCATCTTAGTACAGATGAAGTGACTTCAGTTTAGCCGTGACAGGGCTGTTGGTCATTGGTTGTTGGTCAGATGGTCAGTCCACCACATAAGGCATGCTCACATTATGTTTCCGTTCACTGAAATTTACCCACACTTGGTCCCAAAAAAGGATGTCATGTTGGGTATTAGCAAATACCTAAAAAAGCTCCTTAGATAGATTAAACTGTTGCTGAAGTTGCCGAAAAAAATTGCAGAAAGTTGCAAAAAAGGAAAATAAAATACTGTCCTGAAATACATCTCCAATAACCTTAAAGGGTGACTTTGGTATTTTTCAACCTGGACCCCTGATCCCCATGTTTTGTGTCTTAGTGACTAATGGGGACAACGACTTTTGAAGTTGGTCCAGTATTGAGAGAGAACGCTGCAGCCGCTAAACGGGATGTTTCATGAGCTGGACAGGCGACGTAATCGTTCGGGGGCAACTCCTCACCGTCAGTTTACATCCACTGAAAAGTGCTTGTTTATGCCATGACAGGCTCAGATTGTTATTAATACATTATCCATCTGAAATACATCACATCACAGATTCAGATACAAGGCAGATTTCCTTGTTTTTCCACCGTGTGGTTTCTGTGGTTGCCATGGTCACGCAGCGAGCCGTCGAGTTTAGCCATCATCAACTCAGATGGCTGCAGATATATGTGCTATAGTATAGGAGGCAGCAGTAAGTGATTAAAGCGCCTTTAATCCTGATAATTTCGTTAGAACAACAGTGTAAAGAATTCACTCAATGTTGCAAAACCACATAGTAAAAGTACTTCATTACAAGTAAATGATGTTTAAAATACTTTCCAAATGATAAAGTAAGACTAGACTTCCATGAGTCTTTACTAAACAGCAGGGCTGATTAACACGTCAGCCTCTAACACACAAAGCTAAGGCAAGATGTTTTAACATCTATTAGCTAAGCTTGACTATCCGGAATTAACATTAGAGATACATTTATATACACCGGCATTTTGACTAGTCGTAATTACACTGTGACTACTCAGAATTCGTATTCAAAATATCTATAATATCATTCTGACTAGTCAAAACAACATACGATATCTGCAGTGATGTCAATGAAAACAACTCATCACACGTCCTGAATGACAATTGCAGATATCTGTAATTCAGTTTTGACTATCCTAAATAACAGTTATAGATATCTCAAACGCCATTATGACTAGTCAGAGTTGTTGTGCATGAGGTTGCTCATGCAAGGCTTCCTATTGGATATTGGCCCAACAAAGCATCTGGACAGTGTTAGCAGAGGCTTTTGCTGTTGTAGATCAGATAGTTAGGAAATGCCATGAAATAGAAAGAGCTTATCATCAAGGACTTGTTTGAAGAAAGAAAACGAGAGCTTTGTTCGCTAGAGAGTTGTGGTAGAAATTTACAGCGTATTGTAGATTTATTGTCTCCAGACACACTTTATAAATTAACTCACGACTGCAGTGCAGAGCTAGAGTATGTTTGAATAGCTTCCGCCTCCCACTTACAGACATCTGCAACGTCATTCTGACTAGTCAAAATTTAATTTAAAGGGACTGTTTGTAAGAATCATAAATTGCTTGTTTGTTGCCATTATGTAAAGAAAGTCGGCGTCCTGTTGCTCGCGCTCGCTCTACATAGACATGAACAAGCATTGGTCAAAACAGTGAGGAGACACACGTCAGCTAAAAGCACAATATCACTCTATATTTCAGCTGCTTGGCAGTAATGTTAGCTGACCAGACCAAGGTCTCTCCATGAATCGATGCTGATACTGATACTTATTTCTGCACAAACGTCCACTGTACATTCACTAGATATTTTCAGACCCTTGTGTCTTCTGGCCGCGGTCGGGGGGGCTGGAGCAGGAAGAGTTGACACAGTTTTGCAATACGGGCTTCACTAGATAGAACTTTGCGGTTTTGGTGCTTCCGTGTAGTTTGTGTTGGAACAGCGTAGCCACACAGGAGCGCGCATGGGAAACCGACCCGCAATGATTTATAAGAGTGTAAGTGTAAGAAATTACAAACAGTCCCTTTAAAGGTCCCCTACTATGCTCATCTTCAGGTTCATACTTGTATTTTGTGTTTCTACTAGAACATGTTTACATGCTGTAATGTTCAAAAAACACTTTATTTTCCTCATACTGTCTGCTTGAATATACTTATATTCACCCTCTGTCTAAACGCTCCATTTTAGTGCATTGCAACGGAATTGCAACTGCTAGCAATTGCAATTGGGTTGCTAGGCAACAGCTTGGGTCCATGTTTACTTCCTGTCAGCTGATGTTATTTACATACACTGCAACAGGAAATATACTAATGGAACACATTTAAAATGTTTATGTTTAAAACTGTGTAATGGTCTATATATTGTATATTTGTGACATCACAAATGGACAAAAATCGGCTTGTTTCAAACGCACAATTTCTGCATACGGGCTGTGTGTATTTCTCCATATATTGAGAGTTTTGATAGTTTAACAGGATTTATAAAGGACTTAAAACTGGGACAATGAAAAAAGGACAATGTAGATATCTTGAATTGAGGGGAATTAAAGATATCTTGAACTGGAATTATGACTAGTCAGAATTCAAAGCATGAGGTTGACTTGCTTGAACACACCTCACTAAAGATCTTTGCTCGCCAAGTCCGTTTGTTTTTGTATGCATTTTTTTAATCCGTCATCCGATAAAAATTGGCTGATGTGTTTGATTTTTCTATTTGTTGCAAAAATTTGCAATACAAGACAAAACTGAATTAATTACGTGGGTGCGATGGATAGCGCCAGTCCCAAATGGGGCTAATGAATGAATGACATTAGCAAGAAGCTAACGTTTAGCTGCCTCAAGCACAATCACTACTGTCTAATCTTTCCTACATCATTTGTTTTACAACCATCCCTGATTCCAAGCTGTTCTGCAATCAGTGGCCGCAATCTATCTTTAAATTCAGCATCTCTGTATTTTTATATTTCTTTATCGTAAAGTGCGTTGTGCTGGGAGACGAAGTGAATGTGAAAGTTTATCATGCCATTTTGGATGATGACGTTTTCACAGACGGTGACTCTGAGTGGTCAAACAACCCTCTTTTGCTTTTTGATAGATGCAAAAAAACGCAGATAATTGAACCTGTTCCAAAAACTTTAATGACGGACGAAAGTTTCGGAGTCATGTGTAAACCTGACTGACACAACCTGAGGTCGTATGTGCAAAGGTGTGCAAAGACCTTCACGCCATATACTTTGTGCCAACTTATTGGTCTCTAGAGTTATGGGTAATGCAGTCTTTTATCATTTCGACTTATACATAGTATATGTTACTATTACTTCACATGGAAATGACAATATTATATTTTACTTTTAGCTGAACATTTTCAAATTAAATATTTTTTAGATATTACCAAAAATTATTTTCAGTTGAACATGTATGCTATAAAATTCACAACAGAAATTCTACTAAAACAAATATTTGAGTAACTAATGAGTAGTTACTTGGTACTAACCATAACTGTCAAATAAATGTTGTGACGTGAAGTATTTTCCTTCATTGTTCTGGAATAAAGAAGCATGAAATGGAAATACTGAAGTACAGAGAAGCATCTTTATCAGTTCACACTTCATAGCTTGAGTGAAGGAGATATGATCTGTCAGTTTGTTTGTGTGGTTGCTGTGAGTAAACTGGAAGTTTTAGAGGCTTCTGGGCCACCCAGCGAGCTTTCGCTGGAGGGAGAACAAAGGTTGGCAGCCAAATGAGTTGATGGATTTCTGTTGGTGTAAACAACATCTGCCAAATTCCCTCCCACTGCTTCCACAGGTAAATGCCACCCATGTGATTGAGAAGAGGAACATGGATGAAACACAATGACAAACTGAGTTTTAAACCTCCCACTGAAAGACAGTTGGGAGGAAGAGATAAGAGAAGTAGTTGGATGAAAGTGGAAAAAGTCTGACAGAAGAGTGATTGAGGACACAGAGAGAAAGTAAAAAGAGAAAGAGAGTTCCAGACAGAGAATAGAAAAAAAAGAAATGGGTTGCAGGGTTTGTAATACTCAAACTAATTATGAGGAATGGAGGAAGTCAGGTGACGTTATATGGAAGAGGTCAGGTTGGATGGAGGGATCAACAAACACGAGAGACTGCTGTTTGTTTGGTTTTAAAGCATGACCGTGATCGCCTTAATCACATTTTAATTTTTGTAACTATGGCGACGAAGGGTCCTTAACTTTAACAAAGTATTGTATTTTAACCCAAACCATGATCTTTCCCTAAACCTAACCAAGTAGTTTTTCTGCCTGAACCTAACTAAAGGTATTTTTCATGCGTTTTCCTACGATGTCCAGCAACACGTGACACACGTGTCAATTTCCGCTCCAGTCTTTTCAAAATACAACTACTTAGGTTTAGGAATAGACCTACTTGGTTAGGCTTAGGCAACAAACTACTTAGTTAGGTTTAGGAAAAGATCGCGGTTTGGGTTAAAATAACTACAGAAGTCCCGTAACTTAAGTACGTAAGTTACATGACAAATAAATCAACTTTGACTTGTGGTTTTATATATATATATATATGTATTTATATATATAATAATAATATTTTATTGATTCAACACAGGCCATTTCGGTAGAATATGACAATAGAATAGAAATTATTTTGTTTTACTTTTGTACGGCACTTTTTAGGCAGACGTTTTACTGGCGTCTGGTAGTCGCTTTCAGTCCAAAATGGCGGAATCATAGCTCTGATGTCGCAATGGAACAAACAATTGATTTTCACTTGGCAATATCCACCTTATTCCTAGCCCCCATAATGCCTTGCATGAATAATGGGCGTAACTTCCGATGCGTCGTGTCACTGAATCGTTTCCCATGGTAACACTACGCTAATCATCTCTCCTAGAGGGATTGTCTAGTAAAAATCTAGTAAAACGTGTGAACACCAGCTATTACAGCTCAAACAGGATAATGTGATCATAGCTCTGCCTTCTACTATGGAGGGATGGAGGACGACCTGAAGAAGTGGCCTCAGATAACCTACATTAGCATATTTAGCTACGTTATTTACTCCGTTGCTTCAGACGGTGAAGAGATGAACAATCTGAAAAGCTCTGAGGCAGATCAGGACTTCCACAGTTACAAGGTTTAGTTTTCTACACACAGATAACCGTACTGAAACTATCTGTAGTCTAATGCTGCCCTCCACTCCGTGCCATAAACAGAAAATAATGAAAGTAACTGGCTGTCACTAAATCAACGCAACAATGCTGAGTCCTCCCTACACATGAAATCATAGCTGATGTTCTCCTGGCTCTGCTGTCAGTCCTTTAAGGACCCGACGTCTCTTCTCCGCTGCTCTTTATAGCCCAACTAACGTACACTAACTATATTCGGTACACTAACCATGTTCCGTACAGATGACATTTTTTCGCCGATGGCTGAATAAATACTTCCAGATCGTGCATAATATTTATATGCATGTCATCCTTAGTTCCCCCTCTTTCATTCCCAACCAATCAGAGATCTCCACCATTTGTTCCTGTGAGGTTTCAGTCAGTTTGTGAGATGCACACCGTGCGCCCACAGCGCCCGGAGGGGAAGCTCCGGTCCCGTCTGCAGCTTGAGCGGGGAGATGACTAGAGCAGCGAAAATGTACATTTCAACTTCATTATTCTTCTCACAGTACTGTAGTCTGTATGAAATGATTATTATGCTATCACATAGCAATTAAATATTTTACTCTTTGTTGAATGAATGCTTTGAAACGGGCATTTTTAACATCAATGGTGCTCATTGACTACTTGGCGCTGCAGCAGCGACTCTGTCAACACAGACGCTGTTTGCACGTAATCCTGCGCCCAATATTGATGTTACAGCAGTGTTATTTAATTAAAGATAAATAAAGTTAACGTTTATTACATCAATTGAATATTTTAATATTTAACATGTTCATTAATCGCTGTTGAAATCATGTTACGCGCTCTGTACTGAATACCGTTAAGCTTAATGATCTTCCTACACAGGCGGAGGCGTTTCACCACTTTTCTCAAAAGCTCTGGTCCAAAAGACATCAGTCAAAGTGTAGACAGTCTGATGGATAATCCCCCGGAGAATGAGCACACAAACATGGTTGTCTGGCTCTGAGCATGGCTCACATACCTCCGCTCACTGCTTGGCCCTACTTAAGTAGGACTTCTAACCCCCAAACGGCACAACTAGACCACACTGCCAACCATCATACCAAATTTGAAGTTTCTAAGTTAAATAGTTTCCGAGTTCTGCTGCGGAAACCAAAGTGTGACACGCGAACAGACAGACGAACCCGACACCGTTGTCGCGGGGTATAATGAAGCAGGATTTGCTAAACTGAAGGCAAATTACTTTTCAAAAGAAACCCCGTTGGTGGTTAGCCACTCTGGTTAGCCTACGGGCCTAACCAGCTTGCTACTACCGCTACCTCACTGGAAGTTACGGCCATCATCATTTCTACAGAAACACCCCCGAGAATAAGGTGGATACTCTTGTTTTTACTTCCAGAACCAGGGGCACCAAAAATAGCTTTTCTCACTTCACAACCCTACAGAGGCATGTTTCAAATAATGGCCTGGTTCTCTCTGCAGTTGAGGTACAATTACTATTTGATAATTCATAGCACACTACAGTATGTGTCGTGCTGATAGGGCCAGAGACAAAAACCTAAGCAGATATCTGTTTGTATTATTACGGCCACAAACTGTGCACTCCTATAGGGTACAACAGAGACATCATTTGGACCTCAGTATTAGTCTACTTGCAGGCATGACTGTAAATGCATGTGTGGGTCAGTATGAATAAATAGGACCTTATAGGTGCTGGGGACAGTGTGTGTGTGTGTGTGTGTTGTGTGTTGTGTGGTCCATGCCTTGTGTCTGATAGTTGAGTCTCCTCATCTCCACAGGGTCTGAGGAGTGGGCCAGCAGCGAGTCCTTCACCCCCGCCATGTGCTCATCCTTGGCTGGAGATGTCCGTTTCCTGGAAGAATGAAGAAGTGGTGGGATGAGAGAAGGTAACCAAGTTAGGACAGGCCACAATCACTAAAAGTTAGTACTTTATCTCAAACTAGGGACAATTTTAGAATGAAATTTAATAATGTAAAAAAACAAAAACAAGGATTTATGGGTTCAGATTGGGATTGACAGCATGTGATAATCCAGAAAATAAACTTGAAGTTCCTCGTAGTAGCTTTAAGGGAGCTCTTGATACTGATTAATGGCTGCTGTGAACAGTGACTATGCATTACACTAGATGGTAGGTAGGGATCGGATATATCCGAATTAGGGATGCTAATTTTGAAAAAGTTTCTTAACCGATAACCGACCCTTGTTAACAGATTATTAACTGTTAACCGACAAGGTTTGTGCCTCGCATGCAGCGGTGTACCAGCTGCAGTGTCTGAGCACAACAGACAACTGAGTCTCCAGTTCACCGTCAGGAGAGTTACAGTAGCAGCTGCGTGTAGTGTCGCGGACATGCAGCCACTTTCCCAGTAAAAGTCTCCACCGCACATTTAGTTTAGTTTAGCAGGTTGTCAGCTGTGTGTCTGCCCGGATTCATTTTAGTGAGTGACCAACAAACAGTGTGTGTATTTGTGCTACATTAGCAGCTCTAGCATTGCCGGAGGCTTTGTGCTCGCTGCCACCGCACACATACAGTCTGTCTGTAGGTGTAGCAGTGTGTCTACAGTTCATTTGTTGGTGATTAAATGCTACAAAACTACAACTCCTCCTCTCCAATCAAGTGAGCCAGAGACCAGAGCCAACTTCCTGTATCTCCGGCTCCGCCTCTTAAGATGGGCTGTTAAGGTGGACTAGCTTTCTCCTTAAAGAGACGAGACGCTCCTCCGAGACGCTCACCTTTTTAACTGATGGCGTTAATCGGTTAAAATGCTTAATGCCGGTTAACGGTTAAACGGTTAATTATTAACGTCCCTAATTTGAATATTTGCAGGCTTGGTCACTGAGGCTGAAATATTGTTGTTGGAGTTCATGGCCCACCCTACCCCCCCGTTGGGAGACATCCCATCTTGAGTGAAATCAGTTATGGAAAGCAGTGAATTTCACAGCATGTTGGCGCAGCCTGCCACTCCTGTTTAATGTCTAGCGCTTACTTGAGTGTTTCCACAGCTGGATTTGTGGAGTGGGGGGTTCAGATTTGGGCATTGCTCATTAAAATCCCTAATTTCCCCCATATGACTGCATGAAAACTAACAGGTTGAGAGCAATTGGTGAAGCAGCCTGACTTCGGCAGATTTGGCTAATGGCGGCAGGACTGAGGACGTGTGCTACAAACATGATGTGCATACAGCTGTGTTCACTATAGTCCTTCCGTCAGCTGGAAGCTTTATTACAGCATATTATATTTGAATCAAAGCCAGGGGGCTGTAGGTTTGATGGTACAAAATTGTCATGTACTTTAATTTCTGACAGAGTCAGTGCTTGACATGGAATAAGATTGGACCCTATTAGATACTGTCTGAGTTTTATTTAATGTGCCAACTGGCCACTAACATCTCAGAATGGTCATGTTCTAAACGTGGATCATCTAATTTACAAAATACAAAATATAAAAAAAGAGAACAAATTATAGCAAAGCAAAAATGGGAGAAAGAATTCGGAAGTGTGAATGACAGCGAGCAATAGGACATGGAAAACAACTGCTTCACACTGAGAGAAGATGTTTGATGCAGTATTTTATTACCTCAAATAAATATGCTAAATATGATCCCTCTGCAAGTGTTGGAAGGAATGTGTAGATTTCTAAGCAAATTTCACCCCCATACTTTGGTTGTATGAAATGTTAAATGTGGATGTGTATTACTGTGATTATATGATAGATATGCATGCTCACACAGACTTGTATGCATGAATGTATAAGTACACATGTATATCTTTCCTGATGAATGCCTATTGGGCTTCACTGTATTGAGAACACATCTTTAGTTTTATATTCTTCTTCTTTTTTATCTGTACATTTTTTAGATGTATTATTAGTTCAGTTTTTTAATTACAATTGAAATATTTTTGATATTTGAGTTCTCACTATAGCACCTTCACCAGTTAAAACATGATTAATTAAAGGTTATGAACCCATTATGGACATTTGTAAATGAATTGAATTAATGTTTCAATAAAGTATTATACACAAAAATCATATTTTAAGAGAACAAATTAAGTGATCATGAGAAATTAAAGTAAATGAACAATTTGATTGAAGAGAGGAGAAGTTGGGTTCACACCAAAAGTTCACAGGACTTTTAGATTAGGGAAATTAGTCCGCTGACGTATGAAAAAGCAACATGGCATGAGACGAGGGCTGCTGGTGGTCACAGCGGGAAACACACTCTGCAGTCAGCGACGGTCATCCCTGTAAACTCCCTCCCAAAGGTCCCAGTACTTTCAGAAAGTACTACCCCTCTTTTTGGGGGGTAAAAAGCCTTGTAAAATGTCCCCAGAACTTTATTTAGACCCTGGTTCCTGCACTGGAAATGCAATGAGTCCCTCTAAACCAGGGGTCTCCAACCTTTTTTCCTCTGAGAGCTAATTTGACAAAATGAAAGTGTCCGAGAGCTACTCTTAGCGCCACCAAGTTGTACATCGCCAACAGCAGACATCATTTCTGTCGTACTTTCATGGTCCTTTAATAACATTGCAGCCACCGCAGTCATTGCGTCTATTACAATCCCGCCGTAGATGAAGGGCTTTTTGTTTCGTTAGAATGTTCGCCACTTTAAAGAAATCTCTGCTACAGCGTTGGCCTTCTTTGTCAGTTTGGTAAACAGAGACTGTCGTCTTTTAAGCGTCGTTTTCAGCTCTTTACCTCCTCCGTTTGTAGTCCGCTACCAGCCGGAAAGTCCTATAAAAAGTTGCCGTGGACTTTGGTGAAGTGGCGCTCGACGTTCTTTTACCGACTGACACGCTTGCACCGCAAATGAGACACACACCCTTGTCATCACCCATTCCTCATTAAAATTGTGTATTTCTTGCTTTTTCTTGGCCTGGCTATTTCCTGCGGTCGTTGTCAAATCTGGTTTACGCTTGCTGGTCTGCTAGCGTCGCCTAATGTTACTGCGTTGCTGATGTCATGAAATTTGAAAGTAGCGCAACTTGTTTAATTGTCAAATAACACAAATAATCATTTTGTGTCAGAATGGGGCACAATATCTGTGAATTTGATTGGATAGATATTTAAACTGGTTTACAATGTGACTTTGTGTTATCAAATGTATGTCCATATTCTTGTAACCTTTAGTGAGCCACTCAGAGCTGCTGGTAGCGAGCTGCTGGTCTGCTGGTAAAACGAGCGAGCTACTTGTTGTAGACCCCTGCTTTAAAGGTTCTTAGTTCTGGAGGAAAGTTCCTGCGGTGGAAACGGGGCTTTAATTCAAATTGTTCCCCATACATTTACCAGCCTCTAGATTTAAGACTTTTTGTTGGTGAGTTTTACTATAGTTATATGACAGTGACTTCAGCTGGTCAGTATGGCAACAAAATGTACTTTTTATCAGTAGATAATGCAGCCCAGGCATCAATTTTTCAAAAAAATAAAAAAAAATTAAAATTGCAACGGTATTAGTGATGAAGACAGTCAGTATTTATTATGCAGATCAGGCAGGCAACACAAGCAGAGGAGTTGAAAGGTCGTCGTGATGTCAGTTATTGCCTCCAGTGATATCAGGATTGGATTTCTAAGGTCTGCCGTTTGTTTTGCAGACGGAGCTGCAGGTGTTTGAGGGGTTGAGAGGTGAAGAAAGCACTAAGGGAGGATTAGCGGGATTTGTGAACTGAGCACTCAGAGCTGAACAGCAGAAAATTCACGCAAGGAAACAAACGTGCTAAAACGTACTCACACACAAGACACACAAGCTTGCGAGTGCTGTCAGTTGAAGGTAATATGTCTGAGAAAAAATAAAAAGCTTGAAGACAGCTCAGAGAAGCTGGCATGACGGTGTGATTCTGAAAGTGTAACAGAAACAACGAGCATCTGTCACTTCACAGCATCACTGTCAGAGAAGCACCGGAAGTTGGTGTAAGAATGGACCGAGGCACTAACCTTTCTTGTTTGCTGCATCCACAGAAAGCAGGCAGACAGTGAACAAGGGAGCAGAGAGAGAGAGAGAGAGAGAGAGAGAGAGAGAAAGGATTCATTTACAAGTTGTCAGCAGCAGGAATGCCACACAGTGTCACAGTGGGCAGGAAGAGCACCTGACAGAGCACATTACAGCACCTGACTCATTACTCTCTATCTGATCCAGAGCCAGCTGAGCAGCTTCTCTTTCCTCCTTCTGACGATTTCAGCTGAGACAAATCTTCTTTGGACCTGATTCGACTGTTATCAGGCCATTAAACAGGCGTAATCAGTCACTATAAGCACCATAGATATGGGTTATTAGGGGCCTGCTACGCCTGCTACTTTGTAAAAGTGAAAATTAATTTTAAAAGCAACACGTTCTAACTTGTTGTAAAACTGAATGAAATGTCAGGTTGGTAAAAAAAACCAAAACAGTTTAGGCAATAAAACTACAACTTCTTTAGGTTTAGGCAAAACAATCCACTTGGTTAAGTTTAGGAAAACACATTGCGTTTTGGCGTAAAATAACTAAAAACACAAAGACAACAACACGGACTCTGTTGGAGGAAGAGTAAAATGTGCTCTCACACACACACACACACACACACACACACACACAGTCCTCTGAACTGCTCTAGTGGGGTATTTATGTCCACTAGTGCAGTGCCCGTTGAAAATATGCCTGTTCATAAGGCAACTGCCTGGGGCCCCAACTAAAAACAGCTATTGATTTATTATGATGTTTAAATATAAAGTACATACTCATTATACCCCAAAATAACAAAACGCCTACAAAGCACTTAAAAAATATGCAACTCAACTGTATACTATTCACTGTGTACTTCTACTTCACAGGAAAACATTGTAGTACTACATTTATCTGACAGAGAAATGTTACTGGTTACGTTTCAGATTCAGATTTGACTCACAAAATATAACAATTTAAATATGATGAATTATTATTATTCATTAAACTATCCAGCATCATATTAGAATTGAAAGCTCCACCTTGAACAGATGTTAAGTAAATTTAAATTGTGCTGATAATACCTCTCATTCACTCTTCACTTGAAGTAAACATTTGAATACAGGACTTACTGTGCTGTATTAATAGTTACTATAGTTACTATTAATAGTGAATAGTTTTACTCAACCCAGTCTCACAAGAAGGCGTATAAATACCACGACATTACACAAACATTCTGCGTGTCGTGAGTATGCATTTTAGCCTTTTTGCGTGTCTGTATCATGTGATTTGTAAGCCATGCAACCATCCACAGTTAGGTTTAGGCAAGAAAATCACTTAGTTATGGTAAGGGAAAATGTCAAACAAACGTAACTAACGTAACTTACAATCAAAACACCGGTCAACAGCAGTTCGTACATGGGTCTCCTGGTTAAAAGTCCGGTGTTTGTTGGTCCCATCCACCTCTCCACCCACCCACTATAAGTGGTCTTTCTGGCTTTTTATTCTATGTCATTAACTCTAACCGTAGCATTTATACATGGATGTGTTTACCCTGCAGTCAGAACAGGATACATGGCAAATGTACAAATGACACGGGGAAATCAAGAAAGTCGTACCTTGCACGCTAACAACTTGCACATTATCGCGGCAATTATATTCCTTTTTGTGCGAACGCGCGGTTTTAGATCAGAAGTTTTGAGTGTTTTTTTTTCTTCTACCACCGTCAGTAGCCTACTGTACCACCATTCACAGTTAGAGAAAGGGTGAAAAGTAAAGCAAGACGGTGTTCATCCTTGGGGTCCCCAAATCACTAAATTTGCCCCTCAAAAATACACCAGGTCGTGGTTACTCGCGTGCAGAAACACCGGTGAAATACACTTAGCAGAGGTCATTTCTGAATAGGTAGTTGCTTGCTTTTGACATAACCACTGTGGTTATAAGTGGAGCATGGATTTAATTAGCAGAGGTATTTTGCTGGCGCTAACGTTGTTAGTGTAAGAAGTTAGTAGCAGTTTGACACAGAGGAAGACCATCTTCGATTTACTCATGGGGTAACAACACACCCCAGTCGCGGCTTACTCATGGTCACACCGGTGAAATACACTGGTTATATTCTGCTTCCAGTTGGCTATCCGCTTGTTGTTGACTCCAGGGAAGTGAAGAAGTATCCGGTTGTAAAGTTAGTATATCCAGCATGCATGCAATGTATAACTGGCTCCGGCTGGTGGGAGGTGCTTGGTATTCCTTCAACAGATCTCAACATGGCTGCTGGGTCACAAACTTTCTCATTTTACAGCTAAACAGAACACTACAAGATGATTCTGAAAACATGTTATGTGAGAAGAAGGCATTACAGTAACAGAATATTAACTCATATTTGATCAGCGCTGCCTAGTTTGATCGTTTGATCGGAGTTCGCGGGTGATTGACAGCTGCTCAGAGACGGAAAGGCTCCAGCTCGGCTCTGATTGGTTGTTTTCCTCTGGTCTGTGAAATAGACCAGAGATTTCATAGTGTAGCTACTAAAATAAATGGAAACCACTGGTTGACTGGAAGGTAGGGACAACAATTTATAATATTGTTATATATTTAGGAACATGTTGGGGAGTAATGTAATAAATATTTGATTTATAAGAATAAAAGGTGCAAAACGTCAACTTGGTCTTGAAAGAGCAAATAAATGTCAGTTGGAGATGCTTTCCTCTCAGACTCCCCAGTACAAATATTACTGATCAAATTCACATCAATAGGGAATGAACAAAAGGAGGAATGAGAAAAAGACAAAAACAAGTGTTGCCATTTGAGCAGAGCAGTAGCCATATGGACGCCCCCGTCAGCCCAGTCAGCAGCTCCAGATGTTTGATCCAAGCACAGGAAGTACGAGCCAACTGTTAGCCTGGAAGAGCAGCGCCGCGGGGCAACTCACAGCGCCTTCCTCCCATATGCTGCGGAGGGCCTTTGCCTTGAGGCCGGCTCAGCGAAGATGAATGTCTGTCTCTACTCTAGAAAATACTCCGCTCTGACCAATTCTTGGTGCCTGACTCTTGTAAAATGTTCTTGTCATCTGCTGTGCTGAAGAAAATGCTCCAGGTGTCTCTCTGGACTGTGCTAAAATGATCGCTGGGCTAGATGATGTGAGGAGGAACACAATGAACATGCACTGCCTTCAAGGTATACTGAAACTAGTCCAGGCTTTTTTTTTTAATGACAGATGACACTAAATGAACATTTGTATGCAAACACTGCTGTTAATGGCATTTCCCTTACAATGAGAGGGAGAGTGCAACATTTTTACAGCTGTTTGTTGGAATATGGAACAGGGTTGATATCAATCTTTTATCCCAGCCCGTTCGCACGGAAAGGCGTATAAATGCCACAATAATAATGCGTTTTGCGAGCAATAAGTACGCCATTCTTGATTTACGTGTCTTTTGTAAGCCATATATCCTGTACTGACTGCAATGTAAACCGTGTTCGACACCGATGTTGACCGATGTTGTTTGTTAGTGACGTTCGTCAGTTGTTTTTTTTTTTACATGTGTGATGTGTTTTCTGTAGTTGTGTTACGTTGTTTCTGTACGCGTTTTAAGCCCAACCATGACGTTTTCTCTTACCCTAACTCAATGGTTTTCTTGCCTAAACCTAACTGCGGACGTTTGCGTGGCATACAAATGACACGTGAAAAGGCTACAATGCATACTCATGACACGCGGAATGTCCGTCTAATGTTGTGCTATTTATATTATTTTTGGAAATTGCTAGCTAGATAGCTGTGAACCTAAGTTAGACGAAAGTGAGTCTGTATTTCAATTGTTCAATAATTTGGTGCCATCTGGTGTCTGCTCACCTCAGTTGATTCATTTTGAAACTTTAGATCCTCTTTTTCAAGTTTGTAAATATTATTTATTTGACACTGACTAAAATGACAATCACTGCCCAAGTACATGGGCCTCATGTTGCTTCCCTCATCCCTAGACCGCTCTGGGACGCACCCAGGCGGGATATGTTTGAAGCTGTTAGACTCACCTCTTGAAGAGCAGAATAGCAATGACTATGATGATGATGAGAATGACCGCCAGCACTGGACCCATCACCCAGAGCATCTCTGGGTCCTCAGTTTGTCGGGTCATCCCATTGTGGAGCTTCACCATGATGGGCTCAGAGAACGGGGTGGCCGCAAACGTCCTCTGCTGCAAATGACAAGAGGATGATCCAGAGTCAGGGTCAAACAAACACAGGATTTTCACCCAGGAGACCACTGTTGGTGTCCCGGGTGAAACCAAATGTAAATGTTGAGTCTACGCTTCTTACATAACCTTGCTACGCTTGTAACGTAACGTTACGTAAGAAAGTGCGGTTGTTATTTATCTAAGCTTGATACGTTGCAACTGGGCTGTCAAAGTTAAACACGTTAATAACCCAAATTCTTTTCTTTTTTCACGCCACTAATTTCCTTCACAAATTTCTAAAACTGGCATGTCCATTTTCAAAGGGGTCCCTTGACCTCTGACCTCCAGATCAGTGAATGTAAATGGGTTCTATGGGTACCCACGAGTCTCCCCTTTACAGACATGCCCACTTTGTGATAATCACATGCAGTTT
>CAKAOI010046069.1:59679-114115 GCA_916701655.1 Sebastiscus albofasciatus | reverse complement strand
AAGTCTTCTGTAGTGTGCACGCATGCACGTGAGAGTGGAGTGAGCTGAGTGAAGGCAAGCAAGCAGGCAGAGGAGCAGAGACTTCAGCCACACACGAGTGTGCATTGGACACCGACCCGGGTGATTTACGTGTAAGAAGTTACAAACAGTCCCTTTAAGTCCTATATAAATACTGTGAAATTATCGAAACACTCTATCCACAGGGAAATACACACAGCCCATATCCAGAAACTCTGCATTTGAAACAAGCTGTCAGGATTTCTGCCCATTTGTGATGTCACAAATAAACAATATTTAGACCCTTGACACAATTTTAAACATTCTAAATGTGTCCCAGTTTATTTCCTGTTGTAGTGTATGTGAATGTCATCAGCTGACAGGAAGTGAACATGGACCCAAGCTGTTGCCAGGCAACGCAATTCCATTGCATTTCCGTTGCAATTCTGTCAAAATGCGAGTAAATACAGTATATTCAGGCTGACAGTATGAGGAAAATGTTTTTTTTAACATTACAGCATGTAAACATGTTCAAGTAGAAACATAAAATACAAGTATGAACCTGAAAATGGGCATAATATGGGACCTTTAAGGTCTGTATATTTTTTATATATATATTTTGAATATTGCAATTTTTCTATAGACCTTTTCAAACTTGACAACATAAACATTTTAAATGGTTTCTTATTTCCAGTTCCAATGTTTTGTTGATGCAGTAAGCTGACAGGAAGTAAACTTGGACCGAAGCTGTTGCCCTAGCAACAGAACTGCAATTAAAATAGTCTGTCAGACTTTGGTTAACAAACGCACACACTTTTAGGGTCCTTATATATTTTTTAGATTTTTAATATAATTTTATATTGCAACTTTTCTATAGACCTTTTTCAAACTTGACAACATAAACATCTTATTTCCAGTTCAAATGTTTGTTGATGCAGTATCTGACAGGAAGTAAACTTGGACCAAAGCTGTTGCTCTATAATATATTTTTTATATATATATTTTGAATATTGCAACTTTTCTAAGACCTTTTTCAAACTTGACAACATAAACATATTAAATGGTTTCTTATTTCCAGTTCAAATGTTTGTTGACGCAGTAGCTGACAGGAAGTAAACTTGGACCGAAGCATGTTGCCTAGCAACAGAACGGCAATTAAATAGTCCGTCAGGCTTTGTTTAACAAACGCAGACACTCGGGCCGTTTAAAATCCTTATATATATTTTTTTTTTTTTTAAATATTTTTAATATAATTTTATATTGCAACTTTTCTATAAGAAGTGTTTCCCTTTGAGTTTTTACTTGTCATGCTGGTTACCGTGACAACGTCTTTACAAGAAGGCCCCTAGCAACCGATGGAAAATGAATTTATCGTTATAGCCTCTAGCTAGCTAAATATTTACAACCTGTACCTTCAGTAGTGTGAACCAGGAGAGAAAGAGCAAGATTATTTGCAAGAAAAGGTATGATGCTCTTATATTCCCTTACCAAAAAGAAATTTATTCAAGTGTGCTATTAGTATAGTTTACTTTGTACTTATCAGAGATATGCTTAACAAAGGTATATATAGCGTTAAGTATACTTGGCTCATACTTACAAGTATACAGAAATGTCTACTTGGTTTATAGGCCTACTTGTACTTAATCTTTTGATTGAGATATACTTAACAAAAGTATAATGAAGTATTCTTGCCTTATAGGCCTAAAGGTATGCTTGACTTGTGGTTGTGCTTACTTTTTGATAGAGTAGCCTGTTACTATCTTACTCAACCCCTCAATCTCTAGATCTTCATCCTCCTAACTTCCTCACTAGTAGAGGTCAATTTTCAATAAGATTTAGGGGAACCAAATTATGGAGTAGCTTTTCACATCTATCAATAAACTGTTCATCTGTCACATGTTTCAAAAGTCACTTAAAGGGTCATTTAATTGCTGTTTTGTAATTGCTTTTCCTCCATGTTGTCCATGTATGTTTCATGTTTTTTATTTTTTCCCACTCACAATGTTGTTTGGTTACGATTGCCCAGAAATCTTTATAGATATTTAAATGATACCTAATTGTTTGCACTCCGGCAATATTTGCACTATCTGTTTATATCATGTTTATTTTTGTTTATAGCTTATTTTGTATATTGCATATTGGTAGTATTTAAATTTTTTTATTCTTATTTTATTTTAACGTTTTTATCTATTCTTTTGTTATTATACTGTTTGACTGCACCAACATAACCAAAGCAAATTCCTAGTGTATACCTCTTACACCTGGCAATAAACACGATTCTGATTCTGATTCTGAATCAATATCCTCCTCACAAACACTAACCATACACTTCCACACAACACACACTTGTCTTTTTTGATATATTTACTGTATTGTTATTGTTGTTATCATATATATCTTGTCCTAATAGTTTGTTATCACTATTATGTAGTCATATTATTTCTTTATATTAAATGTTTCTAGGTGGAGGCTTCAGATAAGCCCAGTGGGTTTTTTTGCCTCTTCCTGCACTTTATATTATTCAATTATTTTTTTGTTATGTTGTATAGTCTTAAATTGTGCAAAATAAATAAACATAAACATTATAGTGTGGCTACATTAATTAAATTGTGAAAGAACAATATTCCTAAAATTAATAATGGAGGAGACTATTTTATGTGCCTCAGATTAGCCTATAGGAACCAAAACAGAAACTGGGATTATGCATACAGGCATACCATTTTATTGACCTCAGACAAGCACTTTATGTTGGTTTATTAACCTCTAAAGCTTTTTATATTGTTTTAACTGGTAACTTATCTCCTACTTCATTTTTTTTACTTTGTTTAAGTTCACTGTTTTTCTTAAATTGTTCTTCTTTACTCAGAGAGGAGAAGCCTATTAACCCTGTAAAGACCAAAGTAATCCTCAATCTATTTACACATTAAACTAAATTCACACAATACTATCTGGCTATAGCCTATTGTGATCTCTACTTATCATACTAAAGGGACAATAGGACCCACTGACTATGTAAATGTTGTCTTTGTGTAATTTTGCCACTGTAGGCCTCACGGGGACATGATGTCTGAGAGGCAGCAGAGGCTGATGCAGCAGGCCTTTGCTCTCAAGGAGGGGGATGGTGATGCTGGGAGTTCCACTGACACCTCACCGTGGTCCACTCCCTCCAGTCTGCACCGTGGCTTTAATAGTCCATACTGCTCATCTGACTTTGAAGACCAGGCGAACTCACTTACAGACAAGGCCTCAGTAGTCAAGACATCAGTCAAGTCGTGGGGATCAAACACAAGTGGAAGAAAAAAAGGCATTTTATTTAACATGATTTATTACCTGTGTAGTTGGACTTGTGTTGTTTATATGTAAACATATTGGATGCAGTTCACACTTTCATGAGTTTTATCTTCTTCAAGGGCCCCACAAGCAGAAGACAAACCACACTGCAAACCTCCAAGTCCCAAAGTTGCCTGCGATCAAGCCCCTGCAGGTTTCAAAGCCGGGGATCCAGTGTGCCAACGTGAACTGCGTCAGGGTGCTGAGGAGCCAGGTGTGGGATCTGCAGCAGCAGCTGAGCAAAGCCAGGACTGAGAACAAGCTGCTGAAGACGGTCCAGCATCGCCACACGGTGGCACTGCAGCACTTCCAAGACTCTGAGGGCAGCCTTTCACAGGTTGGTTGGTTTTGTCCCTTTGCTTTCACTGTTAAGATGTGAATCATTGCCACAAAGGTTGTAACGGCTTTTAAAGCTAGAGAGAAGATACTGGTATTATATGAAACTAGAAAAAACCTAAGGAATCCATTTATACCAACCATGTCATACTAGCTTGTCGCGAAGGAGGTTAAATAACGCTCCAAACATACACAATATAAATTTTGGCGAGGAAAAAATGGCAAGGACATTTTCAAAGGGGTCCCTTGACCTCTGACCTCAAGATATTTGAATGAAAATGGGTTCTATGGGTACCCACGAGTCTCCCCTTTACAGACATGCCCACTTTATGATAATCACATGCAGTTTGGGGCAAGTAATAGTCAAGTCAGCACACTGACACACTGACAGCTGTTGTTGCCTGTTGGACTTGAGTTTTCCATGTTATGATTTGAGCATATTATTTTATGCTAAATGCAGTACCTGTGAGGGTTTCTGGACAATATTTGTCATTGTTTTGTGTTGTTAATTGATTTCCAACAATAAATATATGCATACATTTGCATAAAGCAGCATATTTGCCCACTCCCATGTTGATAAGAGTATTAAATACTCGTCAAATCGCCCTTTAAGGTACATTTTGAACAGATAAAAAATATGCGATTAACTATGGACAATCATGCAATTAATCACGATTAAATCTTTTAATTGACAGTCCTAGTTAAAATATACCAGAGTGAGCAAAATATACAAAATAGGAAACATATGCAAAATAGTAAATTTAAACATATACAAGACAGTAAATATGGTTAAAATTGAGGAAAAAAGTAAAGAGTGTAGATAAAGTGGCAACAGTATATGACAGTAAATAAATGGCAGTATTTCTGGTATATATACATAGGTGAATGTACTTATGTACGAATATTGTCCTTAAAGGGGTTTATTGTGGGAAGAAACTTTTCCTCAGTCTTTCAGTGTGTGATTTGGGGAGTGGAGGGGATTTTTGCCTTTATTTGACAGTGTAGAGACATAGAGGCTGGGTAGGGGGGAGAGAGAGGGGTCCCACGGCTGGAATTGAACCTGTGACCTAGCGGTTTCGTGGCATGCACTGTAATCAATTGGTTACGAAGGTGCTCCAATAACAGCAATTTTCTAATCATTCCTCTTGATGCCATCCCCATCCCCAGATCATCACCAAGCACAGCAACGAGACCCGAGTCCTGCAGAGGTTGGTCCGTGAGTCCCGCGCCTGTCGCGACAATCTGGCGAGCCAGCTACAAACCACAGAAAATAAGTTGCTAAGGACAAAGGCCAGCCTCCGGCACCTACAGCTACTCAGCCAGAACCAGAGCCTGCTGGAGAGGGAGGAACTCACCGTCAGGCTGACCAGGGCCTCTGCAGAGCTGGAGGACAAGGACAAGAAGATACTGGTATGGACTGGAGGGGAGCAGGAGGGTGGGATGGTGGTGGGTAAGATTGTTCAGAGTAAGTGTGTGGGAGCAGCACCCGTGGTCACAGCCAAAAATGGAGATTATATTTTACACCACTACGCTGTAGATATAAATGGGAACGTGATTTTTATGATTTCCTTTGTTCGCTTCCTCTGTAACGCTGTATTCTAGGACTTGGAGAAGCATCTTGAGTTGTGCCAAGCCTCATTCAATCGCCAAATGGTCACTGAGCAAAGAAAGATCAAAGAGGCGAGAAAGTTATCCTGCTCTCTGCTAGAGCAAATATGTCAGCTAAATGAGGAAATTAAAGTAAGTTGAAAAGAACTGTTTCTTTACAGCATTAGCCATGTCCTAGTCCTTGTTAACATACAGTATTGTTTATTGTGCAAGCTTCTGTCTTGAGGGATGGTAGCACTTCCACAGGGGTTTGTATCCCATAATGACAATGTTTCGCATATCCCATTTGCCGTCAGACTAAGCATTTGTTGGAGAATTTGGTTAAGATGTTTGGATCAATACTTTCCACACACGATTACCCATTAGTGAACCATACTGAGGGCTTAATGCTTGTGTTTGATGTTGTAATGTGCTCTCCAATGACACTGACAAAAAGGCGTAGATTTCAAAATATCTTAACATTTTAATGATATTTTAAACTGTCACATGGTTGCATTAGCTGCACATGTAAGAGAGATATCAGACTGTGCATACAGTGCATCTTTTGTTTCCCCTTTACAGGATAGAGACAGAGAGCTGGAAACACACAATATTTACTACCACAGATTCCTAAGAGGATCTTCCAAAAAAGGTATACAAATAGGACTCTAACTCAGTTTGGCTGTATATAATTTGTTGTGGGTTTTGTCTAAAAGTCTTTTCTGATTTACAGGCAGTGAAAACAAGATGGTTCAAACAGACGCATTTGTCCTTCTCCCCACTGAGGCGGTGAGTCTTTTGGAGTTTGGATATACAGAGACTAAGGAGAGGGTGGAAAAGCAGAAGAGCTCCGTGAACTGGGTATGATTCAAATAGTGTGTGGTATATTTTCAGGGTTTTTTGTACCTGTATTTCCACTCGTTTGCCTTCATTTACCTGAATTTAATTGTTGGAAAAGAACCTTTGCCAACAATTACAGCGTTACAGAGGAAGCAAACAAAAGAAATCCTAAAAATCACGTTCCCATTTATTGGTGTAAAATATAATCTCCATTTTTAGGCTGTGACCACGGAGGCTGCTCCCACACACTTACTCCGAACAGTCTCACCCACCACCATCCCACCCTCCTGCTCCTCTCCAGTCCATACCAGTATCCTCTCGTCCTTGTCCTCCAGCTCTGCAGAGTCCCTGGTCAGCCTGACGGTGAGTTCCTCCCTCTCCAATTTTTCAGACAAAAAAACATACATGCTTTTATATCATCACACCTCGACTACTATATCTCTCTTTTTACCTGTTTAAAATCCCACAGCCAGATTATTACCTGAATCTAGGAGGTCCTGTCATATCACTCCAGTTTTAGCATCACTGCACTGGTTGCCCATTACGTTTAGAATACATTTTAAAACTTTATTTATTACCTACAAGACCATCCATGGTCTGGCACCAGATCATATCAAAGAATGTTATGCCTCCTTAAACCTCACTTTTACAAGATGGCCTACACTTAACAATCTTTTCTCT
Source organism: Sebastiscus albofasciatus (assembly GCA_916701655.1). Classification (NCBI taxonomy): domain Eukaryota; kingdom Metazoa; phylum Chordata; class Actinopteri; order Perciformes; family Sebastidae; genus Sebastiscus; species Sebastiscus albofasciatus. The sequence continues at coordinate 107,344 of CAKAOI010046069.1, read as the reverse complement.
TTTCACTATCGCATCACTTACATTTCCTCTTTATATTACTATTTTATGGTGTTCTATTTTAACTTTATTGCATATTTAAATGTTGCTTATTTCAGTATTTTTAAATGCACTTCCATATATTTTGCACTTTTATCTGTTTTGAACTCAAGACTTTGTTCTTTTATTGGCATTCTATCTGCTTTATATGAGATCACTTCTGATATTTGCATCTTATTTGTTTATATACTGTATGTCGTTATTTCCTTTACTTAAAGGACCACTGTGTAACAATTAGGGGGATCTATTGGCAGAAATGGAATGGAAAATTAATAAGTATGTTTTCTTTAGTGTAGTGTGTCTTCGTTAGCTTAGAATGAGCCCTTTATATCTACATAGGGAGCGGGTCCTCTTCACGGAGTCCGCCATGTTGCACCGCCATGTTTCAACTGTAGCCCAGAACGGACACACTAAACTCTGTTAACGTATCCTGCGTGTGCCGGAGTCGATAACGTTACTTGCTCTAGAGAGGGCTATTCACGTTTTTGCGTGAAGCTCTCCAACACGCTCGGCACATGGTAGAAGTTTCAGTTGGTTGCAATCTCCTCACCTCACCACTAGATACCACTAGATCCTACATGCTGGACCTTTAAATTTCACCTGCTTTATATGAGCTTATTTCTCTTATCCACATCTTACTCAATTATATATGAACTTATTTTTTTAATTTTGCACTTGCACCTCCAGCTGTTATGGGCTCAGTGCTGCTGTCATACATGGGGGGGCTAAGTGGGTTTCTGATTTTTGTATTCTGTAAATCTTTTTATCTGGAAAGCACTGTGTGCTTAAGCTTGAAAAGTGCTATATAAATAATATTATTTCTGCTGAATGTAGTCGTGACGATAGGACTTTTGAAGACATTTCCTTACCTCTGGAAACTTAATTTGTTTTTGTCATTTCTGAATTTGTTTTACTATCCAAATAGTTTAAGATTTTGCTCTCATACTAATAAAGCCTGTATATCATTTCAGTGTTCAGTGGAGTCTTTGGTCATAGAAAATCCAGAGGTTTTCCAAGAGACAGAGGTTTCTGCAAATGTCCCGTTAGAAGAGAATCACCAAGAGGATACTGAGACATCTGCAGGTGAGCAGTTAATTAATGTTACATTTACAGTATAATAACACACTACAAGCAATGCACACATACAGACTTGTTGAAAGACAAAATACCATAATCCACCAACAAATCTCTCACACGAGACAACAAACACCACAACATTAAGAGCAAACTTGAGAATGGGGTCTTATAGTAGTTGAGCTTAACGTGTGTGTAGCGACTACTATCAATTGAAAAATATTTGTTTTTAGATACCAGTGAGCAGAGTAGTTGTTCAGAAGAGAGCCCAGAAAATCAAACTGAGGAAGATTGTGAGGAAGTAAAAGAGGCCCCAGAGGTGTCAGAAGAAGAGTGGAAAACAGAGGAACAAGATAGCGAGACGTCCTACATTTCAGAAAAGTCTCTGAACCCAACTGAACCCGATAGAAAAGGATCCAAGCTCCCCAAAATAAGACGCAATTACGCTGTTAAACAAACTATTGAGAACCAGCACAGTGGAAGGCCTGCATTTAAACAAATTATTGAGAACATGCACAGTGGAAGGCCTGCCTACAGTGAAGAGTCCGGTCAAGGTGGAGACCATCAGTAGTTTTTCTGAAATGTTTCTCTTAATAAATGATTGTTTGACCAAAAGCTCCACACAGTCCATTGTGATCTATCTACTTTGTTTTAATCTTTTACAATTTGACTTCAAGGAAAACTACCCGGCTTGTTTTTGCTTGTGAATTTCCAATTTATAACATTACAATAATTCTTTATTTGTGCATATAAAAAAACAGAGGAGAAGAAATAAATAACATAAATAAATGCACAGGTGGGTTGAAAAAAAAAACCCTGAGGGCTTGTAAAAGGAACCCACCTAACATTGAAATTAAAAGACAGCTGTAACACAATTTACAAACAAACATAAATATTTTTTAAAAAGATCTAAAAGAATGAAAAGAATATTATTTCCAAACAAGAAATACTAGAGATAAAAAGACAGGAAGGAATCAATAATTGAAAGCTTTCTTTTGTTTTATTTCTTAAAAAGGCATGTCAACATTTACAACCCATTATGTTTTGAAATAATACAGCCAAAACATCCTCACAATAACTTAAAACAAAATCATAGAAACAAAAAGAACTAAATTCAACATCACCAAAATACTGTGAAACAGCCAACGCCAAAATGCACTGCATTTACATGTTGACCTGAAGCAGCTGACAAAAAAATGACATGAATTAAATATTGAGCAATTAGTTAGAGAAGCAGCGTATTTCACTCAGCTGCCATCTCTAGCTGACGGCATGGAGACCCAGCGAAACCACTTTGTTGCAAACCACCAGCCAGCATGTGATTCCCACTCCACCTGAAGGGAAAGAACAGCTCCATCAGTGAATGAATAAAGTAGGGAAAGTACAGCACACTGAAATTTACATATATACAGATCAGCACTGTGTTTGAATCAGTACAAAAAAAATCCATCTAAACGAAAGGTTTTATTATCAATGTATTACAAAAAACGATTTCCTATCTGTATTATATAGTTGTAGATTTCTGTGTTTATAAATTGTCTTTTATTACCTGCAACTCCTGTTGGGAAGGCCACAAGGCGCTCCACAGGGGCGATCCATTTACTGGGGACCACCGTCACTGGATCAGCGTAATACTTCCATATCAAGGAGATCATCAGAGCAGCCTGACAAATAAGAGAAAACAAATATTAATGCCTAATGGATATTTTATTAGCTTGTCTTTATGCTAGCTATATCAACCTTTCCATTATATTTCTAAAATTGTCAGCATACGTTACAGTAATGGTGCCTTCAAATGACACTTGTCATTGTCGTGTACACAATATGCTTGGCGTTCAAGTGGTTAAGTTGTGAGATCACCGCTGCTAAGCAACGGCAATATTAACGTTACTGACGGCGTCTAGAAGCCACAGAGGCTAACAATTTAGCAAGCGGGTAACATAATGCAGTAAATGCAAAGGCATAATGACAGAGGAAAAAGATGAGGCTGTTGGGAATATCAACATTTTTCTCAGACATATAAAATTATGAAGAAAAACAATATACGACTATAATTACAATACAGTAACTTATTATGCTCCAAAAATGTATTTCCATGACCTCCTCCATTTCTGTCATCGTCAACAAACGTGTCACAGCTCGTGAACTCTGAGCTTTCAGAAACTTTCCCCTTAAGAGGTCGTGAATACCACAAGAGGGGGGCGTTCATATTGACTCTTCTTATGAACACGGTAAACACAACCCTGTTTGAAGGCATCATAAATAACATTAACTGGAGGTTTTCTATCAAATAGATGGTCTGTGCGTACATGTTTGGTACTAAAGTTGCTCTCTGTGTGTGTCTCATAGCTGCATTAGAATCTACAACTAAATGCATGTGTGCTCCTACTTACAGTTTCCACCTACCTGCAGTATATAAAAGACGATGTTCACAACCCATTTCATTTTGGCTTGTTGCGCTGTTCTTGATTTCACTGCAAAAGTGAGGAAATACACCCGTTAGACTCAATAATACACTGATTTTTGTAGTGACGCAGCCTTCTTTAACACTAACCCAGTCAGTGCCTTTTCGCCTGCTGCTAAACAGATTGAATAACCAGGTCGTTTTACTTCATTGTTTGAATGACTGAAATAAATCATAGATGTTGGCAGCGATTCAGAGGTCAGAGCACCTATTTTTGTACATTCACAATGAATGTGATCCACCCAGTCACAGGGTAACATGGCAAGTATCAAAAGAATCCGTTCTTTGTAAGGTCTTGTATTGTAACAAAACAGTTTCCTGCAGCATAATGACATCCAAAATGATGGATGGAATGATGAACTGATCTGACTGCTGATAAGGCTGTATTTTATTTTTATATGTGTGTGTTAGTTGCAATGTTCTGCACCGTACTTTGAGGAAGAACATTTTTACTTCTTTGTTTAATTCACTGTATTATTTTTAAATTGTCTTTGTGTATTACTGCCATTTCTGTGCAACAGTAATTTCTGTGTTGAGAGAAACTATTTTACGTTGACTACCAGATTCTTTATGTAAGTATCCTGATTTAATTGTCTGCCTTTCTATCTCTGTGTTGGGGGAAGTTATTTAACATTGATTAACAAATCTCTGTGAGTGAAACCTTTGCTGTAGTATGAAGATACCAGTCCTGTGAGAAGTCACACCTTAACTAATCAAATGCTGATAGTTTCGATGTCCTTTCTCCTTCCTGAGAAGATTAGTTTAACCCAGCTCACACCTTTGTTTAACCTGTTATTTCCAGTAACCTTGTATATAATCCTGGACAGAAACTCACTCTGGTCAGAGAGAAATCTACAGCTCTGTGGTGAACTTCTGTCTCAACTGCACAGGGAATAAAACTCAACCAGCTACAGATTTGAACCTGAAAGATTGTTTTTGTTTAGATTATGTTTGTTTATCCATGTTATTCATCTTATTGTCTTATTTCTTGTAAAAGACAATGAAGATATAAGTGGAGAGTTCTCCTTGATGAACACAAGTAGAGTTTGGGAGCCATAATCGCAGTAAAACTAGTAGAAAATAGTGATTGTTGGTATTTATTAAAGTCATAAAGAGTACGACATGGGCTGTTTTAGCTTGGTCATGGGAGATTTAACACTGTCAGTGTGCAGTTAAGAGAAAGAAAGTATAAAATCGGAAACAGTCTTTGCTCTGCTGTGCATGTGTATCATACTGAAATTCTGATTTAAGCCACTTCCTGTCTGCGCACAAGATAATCCTGAGGCTGAGGGCTGAAGGACAGTAACAGGCAGCAGCTGTTCCCACTGAACACTCAGTATGTGTTATCCAAAACCTCCTGCCACTTGCTGCGGTTGGTGGTTTTAATGTGTGAATCTGCCGTAGCAGACATGCACAGGTGTGGAAGTCACAATGTGTGCCTTTGACAGAGAAAACGACAGTGTATCACCACATATTTCCAAAAGAAAAGAAGCTGTGAACATACTGGGTAGACTAAATAACAGGAATACAAAACAATAGCCCTGCAATAAATGCTGACTTTCTAGAGTTTATGCTCAATTATGTTCATCGTTTGTAGATGTTACGGATGTTGTGAATTCAATGCAGCATAACAACAAAGTTGTAGTGCGTTGTAATTGAAGTAGGGCTGTCCCGAATACCATTTTTTGGGCTTAGAAGCTTCGGTGAAAAATATTCAAAGGTATTCGAAGCTTTGTGGCGCAGCAGGCTGTAATGTGTTTCTGTCGGTCCGTTTCAGTGCCCAGGACAGCGCCACTGCTGCAATACTGCACAAACACGCACCTCAACACACAACCAACAGTGATATCCGTCCGAGAATAACTAAGAATAATTATACATCAAAAAAACAAACCAAAACTTTAATTTGGAGGTCGATTTCCATGGTAATGGTCGAAGTTTCGAAGCATTCGGGTCAGCCCTAAATTGGAACTTCTCAAGGACAGTCTGACACTATTGTATTGGGACTTCATTTTGGGGGCTCCAGTCACATTGTGTGTATACTACGTATGTCATGTCATGGTGACTCATTTTTGTCCCTTACCGTGCGTTTTCAGCTTGTCTGTCATCTTGTTGATTTTGCGCTCCAACCTGGCATATCTAGCAAACTCATCCATCATGCTAATGGAGGCCTGCTCCTTCTTCATCTCCTGGACTTCAGCCCTCATCTCACTCTCCTGCTCAGCATCTTTCTGCACCATCTTTGAGAGCTTTAAAGAAATAAAAGAAAATGTTTTAACTGCAGCATAGTTTATGGATGCAGAGACTCAGTCACACAGCTCTTCAAATGTTCCTGCTAGACAATAAAAAGGTGGTTATTATTATTATCACCTATGAATGCTTTGTGCCTAGAATAGAATAGAAAGCTTTATTGTCACTGTATTAAATACAACGAGATTCACAGTTGCCACTGCTGGTCAGTGCTTTAAAACAAATACTGGACAAGACTAAACTAGGCAGATAAAACATATAACAGGTAAAACACACACAGTTATAAAGCAAATAAAACAGGTAAAGTAGATGTAATAAATAAATAAAAAAGAAGTGTTACACTAGAAGTATAAAATATAAAAATAGATGTAATGTAAACAGAGGTAATTGCACTTGTAAATAGGTAGGGTAGATCTAATAAATAACATTTAAATAAAGGTAGTTGCACTTGAGTTGTATACTGCATCAAGGATGTATAGCACAGACAAATGTATTCCACAATCAGTGTATTAACATTGCACAGATGTATTGTTTATTCAGTGTCCGTATGAGTTTTAAGACTAGCCTACAGATTTATGGTAAGCTTTATTTAGAATCAGAATCGTGTTTATTGCCTGGTGTAAGAGGTATACACTAGGAATTTGCTTTGGTTTTGTTGGTGCAAGTCAAACAGTATAACAACAAAAGAATAGATAAAACGTTAGAATAAAATAAGAATTAAAATAATGAATTTCTACCAATATACAATATACAACACAGCAGTTACACAACTGCCAACCGGAACTGCACATTTGTACAATGATTCAGTACAAAATGTTCCCTCTCTTATATGCACTAACTTTACCAGGATCTCGGTCTAAACCCCACCCTCCCACTGTAGCAGAGCAGTTGTTTCAAGCTAGATAGCATGACAAGGAGGGTTGAAAAAGGAGAAGTCAAATTGTGGTTACAACGCATGCGCAGTCTGTACTCGACGCAGCTATAGCTCTACTGCGCATGCGTCACACCCACTCGTCACTCCCATCCTCTTTCATTCAACCTTGCTAAAAAATGTAGCTTGAAGCTAAGCTAGTCAACAATAGTCTTGAATACTACATGAATTAACCCACCCATAATATATATATATATATATAGCTATATAGCATGTACCTTCACTGCACACACTTATATATATTAAAAAACCTTACTTACGAAAGAGGATATAGTCGGAAGGAGTGTTTTCATGAGATTGCACAGAAAAACTGAGCACAGCACAAGAAACCACGCGTAGCCGGACGCCATGTTTGTTCCTCCTTCTTCTCAATGGCTCATCCTCCTCCTTGTTGCTGAGAGAGAGCTGCGAGCTTCCAGTGAAGTTACATAAGAATTATAGGTTATTCTGGTTTTTGTTTTATAAAAACGCCTCGTCTTTACAACAACAATGAACTAATTTATTTATAATGTAATCTTGGTGTGTGTGCAACTTTTATAATCACGTTTTACAAGGTGTTGATCATAAACAAACAAGAAGAATCTGAATATACAGATAGAGATAGCTTTATTTATCTCCCGAAGGGCAACTCAGTTTCTGCAGTCAGTCCACCGAGACATATACACACATTCATACTGCACTATATTCATTTTTAACAGTCTCTTGTGCACTATATTCACATTTTTAATAGTCCTGTATCACAGTTGTTACTCTGCTCTATATTCAGTTTTAACAGTTTTCTTCATCTTGTATTTTTATATCTGGTATATTTTTTTGTACTTTGTACTTTGCACTACTAACTTTTTTACTGCCTTTTTACTAACATGTTTTGCACTATGGAACTGAGATGCTGGAAACTTGAATTTCCTTCGGGATCAATAAAGTTACTATCTATCTATCTATCTATCTATCTATCTATCTACCTATCTATGACAGAGGGAACACAATAGGTGGCATATGGGGGAGGTGCAAGATCAATAAAAAGTACAAGAATAAAAAATATACCAAAACCTCCTACCACTTACTGCGGTTGGTGGTTTTAATGTGTGAATCTGCCGCAGCAGACATGCACTGGTGTGGAAGTCACAATGTGTGCCTTTGACAGAGAAAAATGATATGTGTATCACCACATATTTCCAAAAGAGAAGAAGCTGTGAACATACAGGGTGGACTACATAACAGGAATACAAAACAATTGCTCTGCAATAAATGCTCACTTTCTAGAGTTTGAAATAAAAAACAATAAATACAAGAATAAAAACAAGACGAGATAAAAGACTAAAGGAATAAATAGAATAAAGTGTATTGCACATTACAAATTACATTCCATGAATGAACCCTAATTGCAAACACGGACAACCATTATATGGTTAGTGCAAAATAACATAAATATACATATCACTCGCTCTTTAGATCTCATGTTAATGCATGTACAGCCTTTCTGTTTTAACTTATAAGAAGATTTACTAAGATTTAGTGTATGGAGACTTTGGTCATGAGTGGGTATTACGAGTTTTATTTGTCATATAGGTCTAACAATCTGTCAAAATGGAAATATAAAGGGGGACTTAAACTTTAAAGAGGTTTCTTTAATCAGGCACATTTTTGTTAAAAGTGTGTTGAGTATTCAGCTTCATGCCAAGGTGACACTTTCCCAAAAACAAGTCAACAACAACAAGCAGCTCACAACAAGCGTATGCTCAGACTGGCCAACAGCATCTCTTCTGATCCCTTACATGTTTTAAATGGGGAATATCAACTTCTGCCCTCCAAGAGGCGATTCAGAGTCCCTACATTTAACCTGCATCGGGCTAAAGAACGCTTTTGTCCATCAGTCTATCTTGTTGCTAAATAATAATTAATGTGCTGCTAAAGACATGTAAATCCAGAGGACAGATGGTATGTGTACACTGTTAAGAATTTCCCAGTAAAATGACAGTAAAGAACTGGCAGTTGCCTTTATATTACTGTAAAATTAACATTATTATACTGTCCCTGAAATTTACGGCTTTGTACTGTTAATGAAAAATACAGTTTGAACTGTTTTCTTTTATTAATTCCACAGTATTTTACAGTTAATTTACAGTTAATTAACAAGCCTCACATGTGCAGATCAGGTCCCAGAATTAAAAAAAATACTGCATGAAACTATTACTGATGATACTTTAGACAGTTGATCAGCAGTAAAGTGCTGTTTTTAAAGAATGCATTATAGTTTAGTTAAATGAGCATAATTTAACAGGTTTTCTTTTGTATTAACAGTAGATCCTGCCGTAAATTAACAGCAATTGTTTACAGTGTACTTTTTCTCAAACTGAGCTGCCTATGGATGCAAAATGAATTTCAGTGTAAACTGACAATAAAGCTGTATCTGTCCTATCATATCTTATCTCGATGCCTCATATAACATTTCCTTGCACACACACACACCCCCTGGGAACAAGTATGTGATTAAATGAGAGTTGGCTGACTGATTGGCACACAGTCCTGTCCAGACAGGTAAAGATGTTATGGTTCAAAAATGTGCTGCCGGGTCCTCCAAGCCAATCAGTGTGCAGCTCGTGGGCGGGGGATCACTCTCCCTGCTCTGCGAGGGTTTGGTAGGATAAGGGATAAAATATACATAGAGAGGGGGGGATCCAATCCGGTTCCAGCTAGTTCTTAGTACTGCTCGGACGTTCAATGTGAAGTTATACAGACGGCTTGTGAAGGTGTAGGCTGTAGAGGTGTACCGGCTGGCTGACCCACATATCTCATTTATCTTCCCTCCACCACACTGTGAAAGGCTCTTTATTCTCTTTATTATCTCTGCAAAACCTGAGCAACAATGGGAAGGAGAAGCAATAAAGTAAGTTTAAAAAAACAAACACGTGTGCATATATGTGAAATATTTATTTAGTAACATTTGTTTTATTTTTCTTAAATGTATCTTTTTGTTGCAACTTGCATGCGCTGTAATGTAACCTTATAATAAAATGTGTCCATGTGCGTAATGTCCGCCTCAGCTCTGTCGTGTTGATAACAGGGAAGTGGCGCCTTTTTACTTAGTGCGGTGCAACCATGCTTCTTCTTCATCCCAACAACGCGTTTTGCATAGTCTCATCTAATGCAAACTTCTTGTTTTGCTCAACCGTGTGTATCTGGAGGGTGGATTTAATAAGAATAATATTAAATTGTCGTCACCGTGTGCTGTGAGATCAAACAAAGGGGTGTAACCACCACCACCGTCGACGAACAGGTTGCCATTTCAAGGAAATTTCTTGCGTAGTTGCTCTTGTTTTATATTTAAGGAATTATCTGCACTGTCGATTTTTGTGTTTTAATTATTGTTTTACCTCTGCGTGCATTGCAAACATGGTGCGCGTCACCCTTATGGTGGGGTGTTTTTAGTCTTTTTCTTTTTGTGGAGTGTCATGGCAGCTGATAATATCCTCCATAAAGATAAAGACAGCGACACATCTGGTCGTTATGGAACAATTGGAGACATTGCATTGATGTATGTGAAGAAGAAGCGCATGTGGAGGTGGAGGTTTTGGGGGGTGGCCACCTCTTCCCGCTTCTCTTCCCTATAATAAAGTAGCTCCAGCACCATGCTTACTGCATTAAAAACATGTCTGATGCACAGCAGTGCTTGGCGGGAAGATACTAGAACTGGTTAAACCTCTTTAAAGTTAACGTGTTGGACTCCCCTCCCCACTTTAAAGGTTGCATAATGTCTTTGTAACTTCAGAGGAGGGAGAGGTGCCCATCCCCCCTCTACATGCCTTACACACCCACATTAGCTCAGCCGTGAATGGTGGCTCTTCCTGGCTTTTTAATTTATCTCTTTCTCTTTCTTTCACAGGCAAGCGAGACAGAGACAGAGACAGGCACAGACGTAAAGGTTAGTATTGAAGTATTAACTCACCACAAACTAACCCAGACTGATCTCTGACACTACCAACAACTTGTACCCAAATGAACATTTTGTTCTTCTTTCTGCCAAGACAAAGAAAAAGGTCTTGATCGAGACAGGATGTTTTTTTTTTTTTAATATAATTAGTGTAGCCATGTTTTAATCATGCAAGTGATAAAACTGAGGTTCTAATGACGATAACGTCAATTAGTTGGTTTAAATGTTCATGTTGTGATCTAAACCTGGTCGGTTTTATAGGGTTAGAGGAGCTGCACCGCCTCTAGGGGGCACTGGTTATTATGCAGCCAGTCTCTTATTTGCCGTTTTGCCCCTCTCTTTTTTTTATAATATGTTTATTGGGTTTTCTTATTTTCACAAATGCAACATTAAGAATAAAAAACAACAACAAACAAACACTGGTACAGCTCAGATCAAAAAATATATATCCTCCTGGGAACCGAGTAAAAAGTGTCATCCAATTTCTTTTTGTTGTGATTTCCTTCCTTTTTAGGGTTAGAAGTAAATCTTACAATTTGCCCTCTTTACAATATGCCAGGGGTTGATAGAGTAGGTCAAAAGAGTAAAAGGATATGCATGTGGACAAAATGTCCACTACATGTCAATGGGCTGGGTCTCACGAGGATATAGGGGGTCATAGAAAATAGTGAATAATGCAGGGAAGTCACAGGATACATGAGTTCATGTTCAGGAGACTCCTTGTAAGATAATGGATAGATCAGGTCCAATATAACTCAGATAGGACTGCCAAATATTGTAGAACTGATCTACTTTGGCATGTAGAATATTTGTAAGATATTCCAAAGGGACCATCTCAAATATGACTTTACGCCAGCCTTGAACAGAGGGTTTCTTATCACTGATCCACTGTAGTAATATATTTTTTTTCTAGCAGCAAATGTAAGAATGTTAAATATCCTTTTGTTGGCTGCAGTAGTTATATTTGTACTTTGGATTCCTAAAATCAAAGACATTGGATTCATTTCTATATCCTTATCAAATATCTTTTCCATTTCCCATAATATTTCAGACCAGTACTTCTGTAATTTATGACACAACCAAAGGCAATGGGTTAAGGTACCTAGTTCTGTTTTACATTTGAAACAAATCTTTGCCCCTTTTTAATGAGTGCCCTGATTCTTAAGTTACGTATGTGATGCCCTAAAATCTCACCATTTTCAGTATATGTATGGGTACTGTGTGTAAAGTTAGCATCACATAGGTTTAGTTATTTGTTTAAATAGCTGAGGAAGTCACACTTAAACTGCATTTAGTGTGATTTGGTCAAGTCAATTTTATTTATACAGCCCATTATCACAAATTTGCCTCGAATCTATACAAGATTCGACACCCTCTGTCCTTTACAGTACAACCGTCTCATTGGACGAGGAAAAAATTACACCAAAAATCTTTTAACAAGGAAAAAAAACAAACACCATTTTGCTACAAATCACACATCAAGCCCCCAAGATGACAGTATAAGGTAGTTATGCAGCATTACTTGTCAATGGTGATGATATCTCAGCATAGGAAATCTGAGTTTAATATAGAGTTCCCTGTTGAGTACCTATTATGTAGAGAAATGTGAATGACTGCACACAGAAGCAGTTCAACTGTTGCAAATAATACAATTTTGATATCTATAAAATGTACCAGTATTTAAATTTTCATTCTGATAAGGACAAAACATTTTGAATTTGAAGAAGTTGGAAGAATTATTTAACAAAACTAATAAATAAATGGTTTTATTTATTTATTTTCCCCCATATTCGCAGTCATAGCACCCTCCAAACATTTGTTTCATCATACATTTTTATGGAGGAAAATGTTTTGTGGACTTGTGTGATTCTGTATCATGTGTATCAAAACTTTAAAATGACTGAACTAACATCTCATTATAGCCTCCAAAGATACAGAAAGGAGCGGTAGAGGGAAGGAGAATTTCTCCGCGGTTGGCAGAAGTAAGTTGTGCATAGACCATGACGTTTAAATAAAGAATGGTGCATATCGTACTATTACTATGCTTGTTTAACACATAATTGTATGTTGTGTATGTGTTACAGCAGGCACAGGTGAAGATGGTAAGTGGAGAAATCTAGTGTGATCAGTGGACAAGAGCACTGAATCTATTCAAAATGCACTGTTTTATATCTCCATTGTGAGCATTTGACTGTGCATTTCATGCTGCTTGTTTTGTTTTTGACAAGGGCAAAAAAATCAAAGCAGCAACAGAGGTACAGCAAGTGGATGAGAAAGAGGAGGTGAAGGACAAAAAATCCGCGGTTAAGACAGGCGGGGTTCCTGCAGAAAATGGAGATGGCAAAGCTGAAAAGGTATATTACAAGCTGGCCTCTTCATGACTCTTGCTATGTGAAATTTGCACTGTAATATACAATATTCAAAGAGAACCAAACTGATAAAGCATGTTTTCTCTGTCCTTCATCAGGCTGCAGCAGCAGCAGCAGCAGCAGATCAGGCAAAGGACGAGGCGGACAAGGCAGATGACGAGGCAGATGACAAGGCAGATGACAAGGCAGATGACAAGTCTGATGAGGAAGATAATAAAACAGCAGAGTAGTAGTGACACCTCTAGACTCACGTGCCAGGGCTCCCTGTACCTCGTTTCTTGTACAATGCAGAGAATATTTTTATCTACTATTTTCATAAGACAGTAATGTTTTTAGGCAGACGTGCATTTTTAAAAAACAATACAATCTCCATTCAGTTTCATGGCCTCTCGGTCAGGTTGTGTTGGTTTGTTTTTCTGTCTTGTCTCTCTGGCTTCTTATTTTGCCTTTTAGGTTGTAGTTTTCTGCATGACATGAAGTCGTGCCTATATCAGGAATTTGATGTTCAACTCCGGGAGAGTTTACCCGAGACATTCCCGAGGCGTCTTGAGGGACTTTGTAACCTGTACTGTTTTGGAATTTAATACATCATAATACTATGTGTTTGATAGGGAATAGGATGATTGGAAGTTGTGATCTATGCTAAAGAAAAGTCTCGTTCACAACATTCACTTTAATCATGTTCACTAGTACTGGACTTGTGTTTTTTATGCTGTCATTTGATGGTACATTTCAGGATGGTTAGTCTGATCCATACTCAGCTGTGTTCAAAACAATGCATTACAGAGCTAATTATACTGGTTTATCCTTTTAGGATTACTGTATTTTCACCTCAGTCTACAAAATGTATATGCCACTTTTGTGGATATATCCATTGCGGTTTGGGGATTTCTCTTCCAATGTACAGTTTCCTGTTTTTTATAAAAAGAAAAATAAAATAAAAATGTTTTCTTTGTTATGAATGGTATAAAATGCCAAATAAAGTGGGAATTCCTCTAAAGTGTCTTTTGCATGAATTACTTACGTGATCGATTTTAAAAGTATTGGTTTCAGATGTTTTTTTATTAACTGAAATTAATTATAGTTATTTCAACCACTTCAGTGAGAAGTAGCTGATAATGGGCAGATAGTTATATATGTGTGCCACATAACTGCACCATCTCAGGTTCGATTCCTCTCCCCCAATTTTGAGTCTCTCTCTACACTGTCAAATAACAGCAAAAAAAAAAAGAGAAAATACCTGTTCTAAAAATGTCTGGAACTAAATTTAATTTCAATTTCAAACCCATTTTCCAGTATAAATTATAATGGGACTAGTGTAGACTTTTGGATATTAGGTTAATATATGTAAATTCAAAAAATCTTGGACATAAACCTAAAATAGGTGGACTGATTTGCTAAATGCTCAATCTGTAATTAGTTGCATCATACAATACACATTCATATAAATACAGTTACTGATCCACAAATGACCTCACTGTGGAGCCACGGACTTTATTCAGACCAGTATATTGATGGAAATGCAAATTATTATGAGAAACTGGAGGAATCCAGGTGAGCTGTCTTCAGGAATGGTTCACAGAAGTGGTCATAAGTGGGGAGACTACTAGGAATACATTTTTAATCTGGACAAATGTTGAATTAAAGCACATACCATCACACAATGATCGCACATACACACTCTTTATGTTTCTGAGAATTAATTGGTTGCTTGTCAATTAGATTAGATCATGGCGCAGATTAATGTAGGAATATATATTTGATTTGTTTCTTTTGTTTTTTGTTTTGATTTTGTAGATATTTTATATTTATATTATTATTTTGCATATAGGGGTAATTTGATTTCCTGACCAAAATGTGACAATGTAAAAAATCAATAAAATACTAATTACAAAAAAAACAATGAAATACTAATTACAAAAAAATAAAAAATAATACAGTGTTACTAGTGGGTAAAGTAGTAATGATCAAAATTCAAAAATAATGGCTGGTTTAACTTCATTGTTTACAAATGTAGCACAGGGCTTTACTAGTTGGGTTCAAAACAAGGTGTGTACATTCACAGAGTCATGCAGTTATACCAGGCAATATACAAAATACTGAATGTTGGTAAAAATCTTATTTTTATCTTTATATTTAACAATACTTGCTCTGGTTGTTTCATTTTTGTCATTTTGATATAGGAATGATAACTATACTTGCCATGTAAACTAATATTACGATAACAGGTGAGTGATAGATAATACTAATGCTTACCCTGTGTGTGTGTGTGTATATACAGTGCATATATATATATATATACATATATATATGTATATAATTCTATGTCTAGTCTATGAAATCTTGCAGATGCCATTAGGAGCAACGGAGGACACCGGAGGAAACAGGCACATGATTTTTTTCAGATTACCTGTTTCATGCACTACTGCCAGGATATAGTGACCATTTTATAAAAATAACTTTTTTTAAATTATATTTGCTCCATTTCTACCCACCGCTGCTTTAATGTGTAGGCTACATCACTTCAATATTACAGCTGGTATAGGTGGGGTTAATTTTAATTACTTTACATACTGTCAGGTAGCTTAATCTATGTTAATACACAAGGAATTCTAGACATTTTAGTTTATCTATATTTTGTATTAATAATCTGAATCTGCAAGGTAACTACTTAAGCTATCAAATAAATGTAGTGGAGTAGAAGCATAAAGCAGCATAAAATGGTATTCAAGTAAAGTACAAGTATCTCAAAATTGTACGTAAGTGTACAGTGCTTGAGTAAATGTACTTAGTTACACTCCACCATTGCCAAAAAAACTAGGACTTGGGCACTATAAACTCACCTCTTTGTACTACAAATAAATAAAGTCACTCATGATATTACTGTCTTTCATCCCTTGAAGACTAGTGTGATAATTTTACAAAATTGATAAAGATTGATAAAGTAAATTTATCAATCAAGAGATTGATAAAGCAAATTGGCAACCATTACTTATGACGTCATGTGCAGAACTCACGACCTTTGTTAGAAAAAAAAGGGGGCGGCCGTTAGAGTCCTGCGCTGCGTGTAATTTTAATAAACATTTATTTTTTACTTATTTTATTATATTTTTACTCATGGATTTGGAAATGGTATTAATACTTGACTTCCGTAAAATATCCAACAGGCTAACGTACACTCTTTTGTTGAAAGTGCTCCTTGGGCACTATACGTCACCTCTTTGTACTACAAATAGATGAAGTCATAATAATAATATTATGCAATATGATGCATACTCTTACGTTAAGTAATATTATTGTGTCTTTCCCCTTCCTGAAGACTGGATTGACGATATTACAAAATTGACAAAGCATATTTGAGCCATAATTGGAATATCTAGCATGTAGATTTAAATGTAAAATGGGTGATTTCTTGGACATCCTTTTTCAAATATGCTGGTAAAAGACTTATCTGATAGATTGCAATATTGAAAATTCACCAAGTGACATTTTTGGGTCGTAAGGCGAGATATTTAGTTACTGACTTATTTATTTTGTTTTGTTTTGTTATTTTTCTTAAAATGTTATTGTGGCATTACTGTCTATTGTAATCAACTGTAACGGACTGATCGCTTCTTTATCCTTATACATATACATACATTGATACTATGATATTTTCTACTACATTTTCTACTTATGTGATTGTACTATGTATACTAAGTGCACTTTACAGTACAGTGCACTTTCATAGACTAAGCTACTTTTTTAATTCTGCACACCACCAACAGCTCTACTCTGCACACTTATAGACTGTTTTTTACTGTATTATGCCAATTATGTACAACTTTATTCTGCACTTTAGTCTATTTTTAAAAAACTCTCTACCTTATTTCTCATCCCACATTATATTCCATATTTGACATTTCTTAATCCCCTGGTCTCTACTGTATATCTCCTATATTTTATTATTCAGCACTATATCACTTTTTGCACTATATTCACATTTTTAATAGTCCTGTATCTCAGTTGTTACCCTGCACTATATTCAGTTTTAACAGTTTTTCTTCATCTCCTTTTAATTTTATATCTGGTATATTTTTTTTTGTACTTTGCACTACTAACTTTTTTACTGCCTTTTTACTAACATGTTTTGCACTATGGAACTGTGATGCTGGAAACTTGAATTTCCCTCGGGATCAATAAAGTTACTATCTATCTATCTATCTATCTATCTATCTATCTATCTATCTCTGTGTTAGGGATCTAAGTCTGATGTTTAATTTGTGTGGCAGTATGTGTGTGTTGGTGTATTGTTGTATTTTGTCTATGTTTGTTGTTTAAATGCATAATAAAAAATATTGTTGAAAAAAGAAATTGATAAAGAAAATTTATTATTTACTTAATCTATGTTAATACACAACATTTATTAGACATTTTAAGTTTACCTATATTTTGTATTAATAATCTGAATCTGCAAAGTAACTACTTAAGATATCAAATAAATGTAGTGGAGTAGAAGTATAAAGTAGCATAAAATGGTATTCAAGTAAAGTACAAGTACCTCAAAATTGTACTTAAGTGTACAGTTACACTCCACCATTTCCAAAAAAACTAGGACTTGGGCACTATAACTCACTTCTTTGTACTACAAATAAATAAAGTCACTCATGATATTACTGTATACAATTTTACAAAATTGATAAAGCAAATGTATCAATCAAGAGATTAAAGTAAAGCAAATAATTGGCAACCATTACTGATGACGTCATGCGCAGAACTCCCAACCTTGGTTCGAAAAAAAAAGAAAAAAAAAGGGGGCGGCCGTTAGATCACTGCGCCGTGTGTAAATTAATTTTATTATTTTTATTTAAATGTTTTTTATTTTTACTCGCAACTTTGGAAATCGTGTCAAAGCTCGACTTCCATAAAATAATGCAAATGTTGCTAACCAACAGGCTAACGTACACTCTCATATTAGTAATATTATGCAATATGATGCATATTGAAAATTTGCAAAGTGATATTTTTGTGTCATAGGCGAGATATTGTCGATTTACTATAATTATTATTATTTATTATCGAGTTACTCACTTATTTGTTTTTTATTTCTCTTAAAATGTTATTGTTGCATCACTGTCTATTTTAATCAACTGTAACTGAGTGTTTCCTTATCCTTATAAATATACATACATTGATACTATGATATTTTCTACTACATATTTATGTGATTGTACTATTTATTTATACAGTATGTGTTAGGGATCTAAGTCTGATGTTTAGTTCTTGTGGCCACTGTGTGTTGGTGTAGTGTTGGTTTTGTCTGTGTTTTAAATACATAATAAAAAAGAAATTGATAAAGCAGATTTACCAATCAAGAGATTAAAGTAGAGCAAATAATTGGCAACCATTACTGATGACGTCATGCGCAGAGCTCACGACCTTGGTTCGAAAAAAAAAAAAAAAGGGGACGGCCGTTAGATCACTGCGCCGTGTGTAAATTAATTTTATTATTTTTATTTAAATGTTTTTTATTTTTACTCGTGACTTTGGAAATTGTGTCAACACTCGACTTCCATAAAATAATACCAACGTTGCTAACCAAACAGGGCTTAAACGTACCAACTCTTTTGTTGTCGCTCCTCCCCCACCCCGACCCCCTTGTTCCTGTGTTCCTCCGCTGTGGGCGGAAGTAAGTCGTATCGCTTGTGCTAGCTAGGGCCTCATCCTTCCAATGGCGACTGCAAACAGGCTGAATAGAAAGCGGGAGCAGCAACCGTGGAGGGGGTCAAGAAGAGAGCTGTGTAACTGAAATTAAATAAATATATCCGGTAGCCATAAAGTTAGCCTAACATTTTCTTTTCAACCTCTTCCAAAAATCACAAGGCTGATTATTCAATGGCCAAAAATCGGAACATTTCGCTCCTTGAGTCGGGTAAGAAGCCGCAGAAAGTAATCCCTAACTGATCATTTAAACTACTAACTGATAAATCCCAACTGCTGTTTTTCTAACGGTCACTAACTGTCCAAATTTGTTTTCAGAGCTCTATTACTTGATCTCTCGTTTCCTAACAACGGGTCCATGTCGGAGAGCGGCTGAGGTGAGAGCTGCTTTTTTTACACTAGTAATGTATTTAAAACAATAGCTAGTTTATAATAGAGTTAATAGTCTAATCTGAATTACCTCTTTTAATCCACTGCAGGTCCTGGCGAGCGAACTAGAGGAATATCAGGTGTGTATATCTGCTGCTAACTGTTGTTAACGGCTGCTAACTGTTGTTAACGGCTGCTAACCGTCGAGTCTGGGGCTTCAAACTTGTGTCAGTTACTCGACTTTTTTTAATGACATCACACGTTTGACACCAGCCGGCTTTATTTACTATTTTAATGTGGTGTTTTCTTACCAAGCTGTTGTTTTTTTTTAACAGCTTTTACCTGGGAGATTGGACTGGCTTGGCAACGAGCACCCGAGAACACATGAAGACGTGGTGAGATTTAATATTATGTTATTATTAAGGGTTGTTTTTGTCTTGTGTGACACTGATGGGACTCTGTGTCCATGCTGCTTGTTTACGCTCTTTGTTCTTGTTTCCTGCTGGATATAATGTTGGATTCTCTTAAATTAGGGTTATAAACGATGTCTTAAATCGTTCCCCGCTGATTTAATTTGTCAAGAGTGAACTGGTCGCTCAGATAAACTAGTATTTTTGGATAGAGAGGTGGTTTAATATTATTTACTGGACTGACTCTGTTGTACTGCAGAAAAGGGTGGGTTAGTTCGGCTTCTTTGCTTACGTCGAGACGTTCTCTCCGCTCGGCCAATCAGAAGCCGAGATGCACTGTCGCTGCGTTACTTAGCATGTGACCTGCGCTGTGATTGGTCCATAAAAAAAAATGAAGAGAAATATTTGCATAAAAAGCCACGCCTCTCGGAAAAAGGAGTTCAGAAGCACACATGAAACTAACCCTCTGTCAGACATTTATTCTTACAAAACTGTTGAGGCAGTTTCTGGAATATTACATGCAACTAAAGACCTCACTATTAATAAATATAGTTATCTATATACATAAGTCTCAAATGAAGAAATATGCAACATAAAATGTCGTGTTTTTTGGTTACAAGTTTTCGAATGAAGGTTATTTGGCTTTGTTGTTGTCTTACAAAAACATCTACTTTAGGGCAACTAACAGCTATTTTAATTTTTGATAAATCTGTTGATTATTTATAAAAATATCAGAAAGCATCACAAGTTCTGACAGCCCAAGGTGACATCAGTCAAATTGCTTATCTTGTTTGAATTTACAAGAGAGCAGCAATTCCTTACATTTTACGAAGGCAGTTTGGTATGGATTATCAGAATTATTGATGCTCGACCATTTGTTTCAGCAGTGATCTCATGTCACTACTCTGTCTTTGTTGTCTGGAATATTACTTACAATTAAAGACCACACAATGTCATAAATATAGTTACCTATATACATAAGTCTCAAATGAAGAAATATGCAACATAAATGTCGTGTTTTTTGGTTACAAGTTTTCAAATGAATTAAACTTTACCAGACTGACCAGACTAGTCTCCTACATTACATAAAATCCTACAAAAACACAAATATATTAGGACAACTGACAACTATTTTTTAGCAATTTCTTACATTTAAGAAGGTTATTTGGCATTGCTGTTGTCTTACAAAAACATCTGCATTAGGGCAGCTAAGGTGTCATCTTCAATCAAATTGCTTTCCATGTCTTGTTTTAATTTACAAGAGAGCAGCAATTCCTCACATTTAGTTTTAGTTTCCTAATTGATTATCAAAATTGTTGTCTTACAAAAGCATCTGCATTAGGGCAACTAACAGCTATTTTCATTTTTGATAAATCTGTTGATTACTTATAAAAATATCAGAAAGCAGTGAAATATGTCGATCACAAGTTCTGACAGCCCAAGGTGACATCAATCAAATTGCTTATCTTGTTTGAATTCACAAGAGAGCAGCAAATCCTTGCATTTCCGAAGGCAGTTTGGTATTTTAGTCTCCTTGTGGATTATCAAAATTGTTGTTGATCGACCAATTGTTTCAGCAGTGATCTCATGTGACTACTCTGTCTTTGTTGTCTGGAATATTACTTGCAACTAAAGACCACACAATATCATAAATAAAGTTACCTATATACATAAGTCTCAAATCAAGAAATATGCAACGTAAATGTCGTGTTTTTTTGATTACTAGTTTTCATATGAAGCAAACTTTACCAGACTGACCAGACTGGAATCCTACATTACATAAAATCTTACAAAAACCATTTGCATTATGGAAACTAATTCTTGTCATCTTTTGATAAATCTGTTGCTTATTTATAGAAATATCAGAAAGCAGTGAAATATGTCGATCACAAGTTCTGACAGCCCAAGGTATCATTTTCAATCAAATTGCTTATGTTGTTTGAATTTACAAGAGATCAGCAAATCCTTGAATTTAAGAAGGTTGTTTGGTGTTTCAGTCTCCTAGTCAATTATCAAAATTGTTGTTGACTCGACCAAATATTTTTTTTTTTGGGCTTCGAAGCTTCGGTGAGAAATATTTGAAGGCATTCGAAGCTTTGCGGAGTAGCGAGGCACAACGCAGCAAGCTGACATGTTCTTCTGTCTGTCTGTCTCCATCTCCAATGCTGCTGCCGCACTACTGTACACACACACACACCTCTACACACAACAAACAGCAATATCTGTCTGAGAATAACTAATAATAATTAATTTTGAATATGAATAATGAATAATGTTGTGGGGTTATTCCTTATTTCATGTGCTATTTGGAGATTTATATTTTATTATAACATACTTATATATGTATATCAAAAAAATACTTTCAAAACAAAACAAAGCATTCGAATAGTGATTTGAAAGTTGAATACCATGGCAACGGTCGAAGCTTCGAAGCATTCGGGTCAGCCCGAGTCGTATCACAATTCTGTTTACTCTTTGTTTGCCCTGACAGGTTGCAGCCAACAGACATATTGCACCAGACCATTTGCTACAGATATGTAAGCAGATTGGACCAATTCTTGACAAAGAAGCGCCATCATGTGTCCCAGGTGTATACTCTCTCCTGGGGTCTGGAAAGCAGTCAATGCTTAGGACCGCAAAAGGTACACTATCTTCAAGGCAACTCTAAGTATTTTTGGCGGGCGAAATGTATAATGAGCTCCATACTCTCTATGTATTGGGAATTCTACATGCCTCTGATAAATATTGAGTTTTACATAATATAAAGATTTGAACAATTTCTTTGGTTTGTGTAGTTGCCAGAACTGATACTATCCTCTTCCCACGTGCATCTGGTAATCAGCTGAATCATTCTGTGAACTATTGGTTTTGTTTTTCAGACTGCGACAGTGTGCGGTTCAATGCTTCATCATATGCAGCCCTTCACCGGGGCAGACCACCAGAGAGGCCTTTCAACTGCAAGAAACCTCCACACCTAGGTAAGTCTGGCCTCACTCAATATTCCTCTGGTGTGTGTGTTTTTAAAAAACTGAAATGGACAAAAGGATATGCTGAGAATGTACTTGGCATGGAATGGCTTGGCAGTGTTTTTTCAACTAACCCTGCAAGTTATGTGTGTGCTGACAAGTCATGTGCACATTAAAAAGTGTGAAGAATTAAAATCCTCATTCAATCCTATAGGACTGATGTTATACATTGTACACACACAGTGTAAATCATTGTGTATTTCTCTTTTGCCTGACTGTCCGAATTTTAGTAGAAGGCATTTTGTCAGGCTATTGTTGTCAAATAACAGTTTGGTGCGCTGCCATGTCTTAGCCAGATTGGTTGCCTTGATGCAGTCTGTCACATCGCAGTGCTAGTTGTTATTAACGTGTCAGTTATATTGATCATAAGCCATCATTTCATCAAGAGGTTTGCAAGGAATTATTAGTCCTTTTTCAATGCTTCACCCACTTGATTCTTCAGGATTTCCAGCGATTCCTGTTTGCTGAGGCATTTATCTCCTACACACTGCTGCAAAGATTCTTGTTCCGCCTGTTTTCTATTTAAAATCAGTCTTTCCTCAGGGAAAATAATACACATGCCGGCCTTTTGGATTTTTTTTTTAATCTAAAGAAAGGCTTTTGAAGTTGCTCAACTGTTGATTAAGCCACCTTTCAGAAGAAATGCATTACAAATAGGCCTCATGAAATGCTTAAAACAACTTTATTTTGAGGCAGTGAGAACTTAAAGCAGATGAAAACATTACGGATGGTCTTGTTTCTCTGATATTTTGTCGTTTCCCATAGCAACAGATACAAACCAGATGCGTCAGACTTCAGAGCAGCAGTGATATTGTATTGTATTGTTTAGAGATGGGGATGGCAGTTTTGTTTCATGCTGTTGGCGTTTAAATCAATTTTATGTAACCGACACAATACGTGTAAAAAGAGATAAAGCAGGTTAGTGAGAGGGACAAAGTAAACTTAAAACCTGCTCTATTTAGAAGCACAGGGTTTATTGGAAGAAGATGCACTTACATGCTTGGTTAAGCCCAAGTTAACCGCTTCTTTTATTTACATATATTTAATTTCATCCTGTGATGATAATGCCCCGCAACTCCTGATCACATTAGAGTGAATGTATCCCACGGCCACCTTATTTGTGTTGCAGTCCTGTTATTTCACCACTATATTCTGATCATTGGCGCCTTGTCATCAACAGTGAAGGTCCATCGAGGGAGAGAGCTGACGGGAGCGCAGCGCTTCAGCTCCATCAATCCCGTCAGCAACTATGAGCACATGCGGCTGCATAGGCGGATCCTCGGGCATCTGTCTGCAGTGTACTGTATCGCATTTGATCGCACTGGTCTCAGGATCTTCACAGTAAGATGGAACTTGTCAACATATCCCCCTACTCAAAAATAAACCCCCACTTAGTCATCAGTGATGACAGTTTAGCTTTTGTTCTTCTGAAACACTGATTAGCACAGTGGGAAACACACAATTTGTAATAATGCACATTTATTAATTCAATACTCAGCTGACTGTGACTGTACATACTTGATGTTGTTATGATCAGATCCAAGTTGCTTATGTCAAGTGCTAATCCTCTAATGTATAGACCTAGGGCAACCGCTTTGGGCAAGGTTTACTTCCTGTCAGCTATTGCATTAACAAACCTTGCAACAGGAAATACAAAGGCGCCTATTTAGTATGCTTATGTTGTCAAGTTTGAAAATGTCTACGCTGAAGTAGAATATTAAAGCAGATGTTTGTATTTTTCTTCCTCAGGGCTCAGATGACTGTTTGGTGAAGATTTGGTCTTCGTTTGATGGAAGGCTTCATTCTACGTTGCGAGGACACTCTGCAGAGATCACAGACTTGGCGGTTAATTACGAGAACACACTTATTGCTGCGGGAAGCTGTGACAAGACCATCCGCGTGTGGTGCCTTCGTACCTGTGCCCCTGTGGCTGTGCTGCAGGGTCACAGTGGATCCATTACCTCCCTACAGGTAAGAACCGGCATTTTAAGAATGGGGCTGCCCTGTGTTTTTAATTAGAGGAGGTTCCTTTTTCTATACAAATGTAATTTGTCATTAATTGAATGAGATTAGAATCACCCCCTTATTGCGGGCATACTAAATTGTCTGATGACCTCAGCAAAAATCAAGCAATTGTAGATGTATTACAGCTATCAAAGCAAAAAGCAAGATTCATGAATACCTTTTTATATTTGGAGAAGTTGCAGCCATACCAGCTCTCATAATTCCACTGTGATATACTTTTATTGTACTGAACCTCATTATGCAATACTTAAATATTTCTGGGATCTCACATGTTCACATTGAAGTCTGCAAAGTTTTACTGCGATGTTAACGCAAAGTTGTGTCTGTTTCCATCAACTGTTGCTCTGTAAATATTTTTAAAAGGGACAAAAATATTATATAATTAAGAGTGTCCATAATTTTGGTACATTGTGCTTCCCTCCCTGCTTCCTCTTTCACACAGAATTTGTAGTTTTTAATTAATTAATTTTATATACCGCACCATTCTTTTGTAATTAGATTAAAGTTTGGATGGTAGTATATGTTTTTGTTGCATTGACACTGCCTGAAGTAAAACAAGAGGAGGTGGTAGCAGGTCTGGAAAGTATTGTTTTATACTAAAAATATTTTCCATCAGCCTTTCATTGCATCCTCTCTTTACCGCTATGACAACTTATGTGTAAAAACATTTTTGCAATATGCATATGATGCTGGGTGGATGGAAACATACTTGCTGTTACCACTGTTGTCTTTGCTCTGGTCTGGTTGTCTGTGTCTTGATTGTAATATATTTGAGTAATTCAGATGGCTGATCTGTGAATGTTTTGTGTTTTCAGTTCTCACCATTTGCCAAGGGCTCAAAACGTTACATGCTGTCCACTGGAACTGACGCTACTGTCTGCTTCTGGCAGTGGGATGTCAACAACATCAACTTTAGGTGAGCGCTGCTGTTTTAAATGTGTTTTAAATGGTGACATTCACAAATATTCAGTTCTAATACTTAAACAAATAAATACCAGATATAATTAGTGGTGTCACGACTTCCATTCTAAATCGGAAATCGATCAAAATTGGCTTCCGATCTTGATCAAAGAAATCAAAAGCAGGATCGATGATTTATTTTTTTTTCTCTGCCCACGCCTCCCTTCGGGCGTTAGAACAAAGATACAGCTGTATTCAAGAAATGTAACAGCCAACTCGCTCAAAAATCACTTCCAACATAAGCCACCATGTTCTGAACAGACACATTACATTACAAACACTCACAAAAGTAACATTTGCAAACTGAAACTACTCAGTCCAGCACTCGGGACTAGGCAGGCATGATGGGAAATGTGGGCCTTTCCTGTCGCTACGGTACTCAGGGTACTTCCTGCATGCCTGTGGCATTTTACACTGCATGAATTAGCCTAGCAGCTAGCAGACTTTAGTTAGTTAGTTAGTTATTTTTCCTTACTCATCATAGCTCTCTTAGTACCAAATACCAAGCTCTCCTTGTTAAACCTTGGTTTAACATTAAGTCACTGCATCTTCCTACAGAACAACACCATGGTTGAATTTCAGCCTATATATTTTAAAGAAGAATTTGAAAGAGTAAATGACAGTTGTCAGCGCATAAAACCAATGATCTGCTGATCTTTACGAATCAAGACTCCATAGTCTAATGGTGCCATGTTTAAATCGAAAATCGAATTGAATGGATGAGGCAGTTCTTTTCATGGAAATCAGCAACAGGCCTACAGCAAACGCTGGAAAGCGAGTCAAACTGGGTCGACAGACTTTTTCTGTCTCAACACTGACTTCTGTATCGTTATATAGCCCCTTTTATAAAGTCCTACAGGGATGACATATTCTTGTAGGCCAACTCTGAAGTTAGTATTGCCCTGGTGCTAAAATGTTAACTAATTTGGGGGTGTTAGGACTCATTCCTGCACCTCTCTATATAGCTGCATTCAAAGAGCCTGCTTTACTTTGACTTGCAAGCATCTAGATGTATAGCAAGCAAGCAAGCAGGTAAAAGTATAAAACAAGTATGTTAATGAGTCTCATCTGACAAAGGAATGTTAGACCGGCATCTTACCTGACTGTCACATCTGTCATCCTGAAGTTGAAATGCCGGTTAGATTAGGTGAAACTTTAATTGGCTTTTTTGTTGAAGGATGGGCCAACGAGTTCACTAGATACTGTATAAAGGTCAGGATTGGTGCTACTCTATATGAATTAAACTGCTGGTTGTCAATGGGCATGTATAGTAGGACTGTCCCCTATTAGTTGACTAATTAATAATAAATCGTTTTGGTCTTAGTCCACTAAGATTTCTTCAGTCTATTAATCATTTTTTATGCTTTTTCATGCTGAATGACTTATTTCCAAGAAACTTATGTGCACATCTCTGTAAACACAAGATTTAAATGAGTGCTATTCTGTGATTCTTTGTGGAGAAACTACAGATCTGTCTATTAAGTTAACTAATCAATAAGTCAACAAAATCATGAGTATTATAAGAATAAGAATTTCTTTGGTCGAGGACAGCCCTAATGTGTAGGCAAATGATGTGGTCAAACGGTCAAGACAATTCTTTAAATCCTTTCATAGGCCCCCTGGAACCAAATATTGTGGGTTTCTAACTATATATTTCACTATGTATTTTAGTTTGTCAGTAAAATATAGTCATTTGTCCTGTTCTGTATAAAATCTGTAACATTTTCTCTTCTATCTTTCAAGTGATCGGCCACACAAATTTACGGAGCGGCCGAGGCCAGGAGTTCAGACCGTGTGTTCCTCATTCAGTCCAGGTAATTCGTTATTTTAGTTGTTCCGTTCAGTGTTAAAACTGTTTGTGTTGAACAAACCTGTATGTATGCTACTTTGTGTTTAAGCATCTAGCTAGCATATAATTATTACAGACATAAAACATCTGATTGTTTTTTGTCAGGTGGGATGTTCTTAGCAACAGGAAGTACTGATGATGTCATCAGGATATATTACTTGGGAGGCGGGAGTCCAGAAAAGGTATCGGAGCTCCATGAGCACACGGTGAGAACCCCCTCAAAAGCCAAACTCTGATGTGAAGCATGTTGCATATACAGAGAACATATTAACATAAAGCTGCATTATCTGGTTCAACATATTAAAGAATCAACAATTACATACTAATTATTACTCTTCATATTTCTGCTCTCTGTTCAGGACAAAGTTGATAGCATCCAATTTTGCCACTCAGGTGAAAGGTATAGTAGAATCATTGTACTTACTCACTATTGCTTTCATAGTAGCTAATACTAAATTAAATATAATGGCGTATACAGTGATGGTGCAAGGTGTTTGTTGCTGTCCTTTCTCAGGTTTGTGAGTGGAAGTCGAGATGGAACAGCACGGATCTGGAAGCTCCACCTGCGGCAGCAGTGGAGGTGCATCCTGCTCAACATGTCTGCCACTATTCCAGGGTAAGGAGCACTTTGCTGTTGTGGATTCTTTGTGTAGATTCTTCTGATGTGTGGTCAGTATTTGTGTCTCTCTCAAGAGGAATTAGTGAGACAAGGATGTACACTGAATAAGTAACATAATATGCATGAACAAGATTCTCATTTGCTGTGAAAAGTATCTGGAAGATTTGCACAATTAAGCACAATCATTTGCTCCACTGGCCGCCTCAAAGAGCTGTCGGGGCATATTCATGTAAACAGGTGCTAATTTCAGCTGAGGAATCCATTTATCGAATGTAATATTAGTATTTTTTGTTTTCGGGTTGTTTGTTAGTCCGTCCGCACGTTGTACGTCCGTCCCATTCAAGTGAACGTGACATCTCAGGAGGGAATTTCTTCAAATTTGGCACAAACGTCGACCTGGACTCAAAGATTAACTGATTAGATTTTGTTGGTCAAAGGTCACTGTGACCTCACGTCCCTCCCATTCTTGTGAAAGCAATATTTGAATTGTATTACATCTGGCACAAACATCCACTTGGACTCGAGGATGAACTGATTAGAGTTTGGTAGTCAAAGGTCACTGTGACCTCACAAATCACAATTTTGGCCATAACTCAAGAATTCATATGCTAATTATAATCAATCAATCAATCAATCAATTTCACATAAATGTCTAGTGATGACATTGTGGACAGACATGGATGTAAGTTGCAACTTTAGTTTAGGACTGGTTGGCGGAGACATACAACCACGAGGTGGTAATTCCAGTTTGTTCAGTTGTCAGATAGTTTACGTCTTCTCACCTGTTTGTAAAGCAGTTAACAGATTGTGAAGACATCTTCCAGCTAAGGACTGAAAAATGTTGAGTTTTTACGTGCAACATCATTATTTCTGGATAAGGATTTATGATTGCTGAAAACCTTTTGTAAAATGCTACATTTCTCTACCAATTTTGCTGTGACTTTTACAAATACATTAATCACCCATTCAAATTGACTTTTAAATCTATGATTAGAATTAAGTACCTTGGCTTTATATTTGTTTATTCTGATGAAGATGTGTCGACCTCTGTAGACCTTGTTGCTGAATTGTAGGTTAATAATGGCGGTGTGTTCTTTCTGCTAAAACATGAGACTAGCTACAGTACTGTTATTCTGAGGAGAATGACCTTACTGGGGAGTAACAAAAGGAACTCCCTGTTCACCACCTATCATCTGATTTTGGGTCCTCTACATTGTAGCTTTCTAGCAAAGCATTTTTTTGTACAGTTTGTTCAGTGTCAAACTTGGCATTACTCCAAACATTCAGGCTTTATTTCAGTGTCAGTCATACAGAGTCTGTACCTACAGAATGTATATGTGCCAATACAGTACGCCACTGACAGATAGATATCAGTCTACCCATACTTTCAGCTACCGTCAATGTTGAAAAGCAAGTAGCAAGTAGACAAAATAGTATTTACCACCCAGAGCTTGTCTGTTTGCCCTGAGAGGAACTATAAAGGAGCCTCACTGGCAGTTTCTACAATTAGCTCGTCTGCCAAAAGCATTTTCACACATTTAATGACCAAAGTACAATGACGTTTTCACACCATTCTCAGTAAATGTATTCAATTTGGTACTATGTGTAAAGTTAGCATCACAGAGGTTTAGTTATTCGTGTATATACCTGAGGAAGTCACACTTAGATCACACTAAATGCACCCAGTCTGTTCAAGTCAAATCAATTTTATATATGTAGCTCAATATCACAAATTTGCCTCGGAGGGGCTTTATAATCTGTACAGCATATGACACCCTCTGTCCTTTATGACCCTCGCTTCGAATGAAGGAAAAACTCTCCAAACATACCTTTTAACGGGGGTAAAAAATGGAATAAACCTCAGATAGATATCAGTCTACCCAGCAACTGAGGAGGGATCCCTCTTCCAGAACAGAAAGACATGCAATAGATGTTGTGTGCACAGAATAGACCAACATGAAAACAATCCATATGACGAAAAATGTATACATAGAATGTGAGCATACTGTATATGAAAGCGATGGATCCAGGAGGATGTCAAGCAGCTTCCAGGTGTCGCCAAATAACTAGAGCCTGATATCCAGATCATTTGTGTCCAGTAATTAAACTGTATCACTATCAGATAGTATGTTTTGAGAGGTGCAACATGTAGTGTGTGTATTTTCTAATTTGATGTGTTTTTCTCTCTCAGTGTTGAACCAATGAGTGAAGAGGAAAGCTACTTCAAACCCAAAGTCACTATGGTAGCGTGGGATCGCCATGATAATACAGTCATCACGGCTGTTAACAACCATCTCCTCAAAGTGTGGAACTCCTACACAGGACAGCTGCTACATATCCTTAAAGTAATTGCGCACAATGTTGCGTTTCTCTCACAACCAACTAATTTAACCTATACAAATAAACCAAGTTTACAACTAACTTGAACGTTGTTTCCAGGGCCATGAGGCTGAGGTGTTTGTCCTGGAGCCGCACCCTTTTGACCCCAGGATCATCCTGTCTGCCGGCCATGACGGGAATGTCTTCATATGGGATCTGCTGCGAGGGACTAACACACAGCACTACTTCAACATGGTACACTTAGCACTATCAGAACATGGCGTTTACATGATGGCAAACACCACAGTTACACAACAAACAATACTCATTTAGAGACACACCATGTTACACAACATGATAAGACAGCAATAAGCAACACGGTAATATTTAGCCCCGTTTCCACTGCAGGAACCTTCCCCCAGAACTAAGAACCTTTTGAGGAACTCATTACGTTTCGACCACGGAGACTAGGGTCTAAATTAAGTTCTGGGGACATTTTACCCCCCAAAAAGGCCCTGGTCGGGGGTTAGTAATATAAGAAATTACTGTGACTTGCGAGGTGGAATTTGCAGGGATGATAGTCGCTGATTGGTGAAACACACACACAGTGCCACTGCTTCAACGGCTTCAACTCGTGTACTGTCTCATTCATAAACAAGGAAGTACTTTATTATCGATTTGGGGCCATTTTAGGACGAGTGGAGAACATTTCTTTGTTTGATAACATTAAAAGTAATGTTAGGCTCTGCTATCTGCTTCATGACTCATTAAAAAAGAAAGATGGAGTGAAAAAGAGAGATCGTGCGAGCGAGCTGAGAGGGTGAGCGGTAGAAGATGGAGAGACGTGGTGCTGTGAATGAGAGAAAGAATAGTCATTTTCTGTTTTGTTGTTTCACGGCGGTTACGTTCCAAAGCACAAATAAATAACCCTCAAACACTCAACAGGTGATTTACTGTGGAAACAGATGCTCTTAGTTTCAGTGTCCTCTGCATTTCATTCATTACATCCAGTGTGCATCAGTAAATATGTGCAGCAGTAAATGTCATTGCATTTTCCAGCGTGTTTTTTAGATAAAACATGCAGACACACTGAACTGCAGGCTGCGTTTACTACTGTTTACTACCGTTTACTACCCTCGTCTCATGTCATGTTGCTTTATCATACGTCAGCGGACTCATTTGCCTAATCTTCACTTCGGTCTTTAGACCGTGGTGGAAACGCAGACAACAGTGGGCTGAAGGAAGCTTTTAGTTCCTTGAAAAGTAGTTCCTGGGACTAAAAGTCCCTTTTGGTGGAAACCCAGCTTTAGTCATCAGTTTACCTCAGTGTCACACAGTGTACCTTGAAGTGTTTTCCATCCTGTAACTGTCTTTCATATCTCCTGCTACTTCATCATTTTTTTTTTTAAAGTTGAGGTCCTCCAGGATCTCAAAAGAAAAAAAATCATGCAAGAAAGTTTGTCTCCCAAGTTAATGAGTTTCTGAACCTGATTGGTGATTTTGTGCTTCTCATCCAGATTGAGGGCCAGGGTCATGGAGCCGTTTTTGACTGCAAATTCACCCCTGATGGCCATCGTTTCGCCTGCACAGACTCCCATGGCCATCTGCTTATCTTTGGCTTTGGCAGTTCCAAGCCGTATGAGAAGGCAAGGATAAATGTCTTTTAACTCTTTACACAAACATTCATCATTGTAGCCAGACTTAATCCACAGTAATGCTATTTTTAAGGATATTTATTTTCGCTTAAATAGCATTTTCCAGATTAAGAAGTAGTTATAGCTCTTGAATTTGAACACTTTCAAAGTTTACTGTATAGTATGAAAATGTTACATTGGGCGTGTGTGTCTGAATAATCCATCATCACCTGAATATAACAAAAGCTGCAGGGTGAAGCCATATCTTAAACTTCCTCTTTCTCCTGGTCTCCACACAGCTTCCAGACCAGGTGTTCTTCCACACAGACTACCGACCGCTGATCCGGGACACCAACGGCTTTGTGCTGGATGAACAGACACAGCAGGCGCCCCATCTCATGCCCCCACCCTTCTTGGTGGATGTGGATGGAAACCCCCATCCGCCAAGGTAGACATGACCTTCTTGCAGTTATACAGCAGCCATACAGTATTCAGTCTTTACCTGCGTGCTCCGATGTTTGAATGTTTGTTCCACGCAGGTTCTCGTTGCCCTAGGCCACTATGAAAAACAGTACTAAGTAGGGTAGTCCAGTTAAAATGTTTTTACTTGATTTTCAGGTACCAGCGTCTTGTCCCAGGCCGGGAGAACATCGCTGCTGAACACCTGGTTCCTCAGCTGGGATACGTAGCTACCAGTAAGAATGGAACCAACCACACGCAGGCCTTGATTTGACAATAATTAACTAGTTTACACAGGAAAATGTACTTTTTGATTTATAAATCACATATCCATTTTCACTGCTTTGTCAGCCAACTAGATTTAAGAACATCTGAACGATACCTCAAGTGTTTGACCAGTGTGAACATCTGCTACCATCCCACTCATCCTCTTGGTCTCCCTGTTTGATGACATCTTCAGGTGATGGCGAGGTTGTGGAGCAGGTGATTAGCCAGCAGACTGCAGAGCATGATGAGGTTGCGATAAGACGCAGCAGCCTTTTGGACGAGGCCATCCGTAATCTCCAGCAGCAGCAAGACCGGCAGGGCCAGCCTGGGACAGAGGCAGCGCCGGGGGCTGGAGCAGGTCCAGAAGGGCAAGCTGAGGCACAGGGCCCAGCCTTGGCACCAGCACCAAGCACACCCCGCAGAGGTATCAATACACCACCAGTGTT
Organism: Sebastiscus albofasciatus; assembly: GCA_916701655.1. Classification (NCBI taxonomy): domain Eukaryota; kingdom Metazoa; phylum Chordata; class Actinopteri; order Perciformes; family Sebastidae; genus Sebastiscus; species Sebastiscus albofasciatus. The sequence goes on along the minus strand of CAKAOI010046069.1, from coordinate 74,209 downwards.
TTAGTGTTTTTTTTTAGCTGGCACATTGATCCAGTGAGCTGCCGGAGGCTAGCTGTGTGATTTTCGAAAGCAGCACATTCATTTACTGAAGGGTAATATCTGTTATTTTTCTTTCATTACAGTGTCTGTGAATGATCGAGCAGACGTGCAGTCCCCCCCTAATGTGGGTCTGCGCCGCAGCGGACAGGTGGAGGGCGTCCGGCAGATGCACCAGAATGCTCCTCGCAGCCAGATGGCCACAGAGAGAGACCTGCAGGCCTGGAGACGCAGGGTGGTGGTGCCCGAGGTGACACCCAGCGGCTACAGGTACCTGAGATAGCAATGTTAGCTTTACCATCCACAGCTGAAGACATGGGATGCGTGTGACAGGAAATGTCTGTATTCTTTGTGGTGTTTTATATTAGATCATGTTTCTAAGTGAAAATTTTAGATCACATCAATATGTAAATAATACCTTCAACATTTTCCGAATTCATGTAAAAAAAAAAGCTTATATCTAAACGAGCACATCAAATGGTTTACATACCTTTTTTTTAACTTTTTATTTATTAACTTAATTAAATCATACATGAATATTCTCTGAGAACTGAATTGTTTCATCATACAATATCAACATGCCATAAGTTAATCATAAATCCAAAAGCAATATGAAAAGAAAAGGATGAATAAATAAATAATAAAATAAAAAGTAAAATAAAAGCAAGGAGAACCAACCAAACAAACAGACAAAATAATAATAATATTTATAATAAAAATAATAGCAAGTAAGTGAGTAGAAAATAAATTGAAATTCGTTATAATAATCGTTATCATAAAAAAAAAGAAATGCCTAATATTCAAATAAAATAACTGCTAACAAATGAATAAGTAGGTGAAAGCTGATTGTGAGAATGTACTAAAAGTTAATTATAGAGTATGTCATTATAATAGGTCCCCTTATTCCGCTTAATGATAAAAACATACTTCCCCCACGGGCCAAATAGGAGAGAAGAGGGAGAGAAGAATAAGAAACGAGTATAAAAGAAAACAAAATATGTTCAGTACATGGGCCATACTAGGGGAAAAAAGACAAAAACAATAAAAGAAAAACATGGTCAATACATGGACCTTTAGACAAGGATTTTAGTTCATATGGTCACAGTGTTAATTCCATTTTCTCCATCTATTATTGGCTATGTGTATATATGTTATCCTTTCCATAGTGTGGATTTGGTTTACATACATAATGAGATTTCACTGCATTTATTTTGCTCTAAATTTTGTTGCTGTTCCTCTTGAATTTCAAACATCATGGAAATTGTTTTTCAGGGAGCAGGAGGACATTCGAGCAGCCAGAGGGGATGAGGAGGTGGTTCTGTACAATGCAAAGAAGAGACGCATTATCTACAGCAGCTGTCGAGTAGGTTTCTTTTTCCTTTGCTTCAACGCAGGAAGTCTTAAATGGCAATTTGAGTATCTTCACTATGCCCTTTATAGGATTGTTTATTTATTTATGTATAATCAAAGATTAAAATAATTGTTAGCATTGTTCTGTTTTTTTTTTCTCCGTTCACAACTATTTCCGTACAAATCTTTGCACTGGTGTTGAGTCAGCCCCATCTGTCCCCTCAGGATGATTCAGATGATGAGCCTCCCACTGCGAAGCGAGCACACGGCCGCAGTGACACCCTGGAATTCATCGACTTGTCATGTGAGGAGGGAGAGGAGACTGCAAGCTCAGAGGTACACACTGAGGAATCACATTCTCCGCTCTCCTGTGACTTTGGTAAAAGTGTCACTTACAAGCACCTGTAGTCTATTTTTGGGGATTTTAAGCCATATCCTGTTTTTATTTGAATCTGTTCAGGACAATGAATTGGATGGCAGTGAAATGGATTCCTCCAATGATGAAGAGTGGAATAGTGACAGCTCAAGGTACAAAGTTTTATAGACAAAGGTCACATACTGTACTATTGAGGAGTCATCCTTAGATTTTGTTTGAACTTGTTTAGAGTACCAGATAAAAGGGTTTTCCTGAATCAGAAAATTGATGATATAGACAGAAAAGTATTGACATTCATGTTAAATCTTTGTGTTACTCCTTTGTGTTGCAATCCCCACCCATCTGGTACCCCAAGCAGGTTAAAACAAATATTTTAACTTAAGTTATTTGTATTGCCTGTTTTCACATGTAACTTAAAATTGTAATCATAACTGCTTTTGATTGGATAGCCACACGTCCAGCGAGTACTCAGACTGGACGGCAGACGCTGGTATCAACCTGCAGCCCTCCACCCCCTTGTCGTCACGGAAACGAGTGCAGCGCAGAATCATCAGCTCTGAAGAGGAGGAGGAAGAGAATGAGAATGAGGAAGAGGAGGAGAAGCAGCAGCAGAGTGAAGAGGAGGAAAAAGCTGGCAAGAAAAGCAAAGAGAAGTCCAGGAAAGCAAAGAACAAGACACCCAGGGTGAGTTGTTAAACACAGTGTCTTACCTAATCCTGATGTGTTGCTGGCTGAATCCTAACTGGTTAAGCATTGCCCAGATTCTGCTTCTGACAGGGAGGAAATTAAAAAATTAATTTTGTCACAAATATGATAAAACAGGTTCATATTTACTCGCTTAATGTTTTGCATCTTGGTGCTCCAATCAGCGTCCAAAGGTCAGACCATCCATCAACAGAGAAGTGTCCAATGAGTTCAGACCCTCACCATGGATCACTGATGTCATTCCCAGGATAGCTCCTTATGTTCCCCAAATGGGCGATGAGGTATGTACATTAGACATTAAAGGGTAACTTCAGTATTTTTCAACCTGGACCCTATTTTCCCACGTTTTTAATATGTAACTGACTAATGGGGACAATGGAAATGCGAGTTTGTTGTATTGGAGTACAGAAAGTGTAGCTTAGTGTTATCTAAAACAGTGGTTCCCAAACTTTTTCACATCAAGGACCCCTAAACTGACACAAATTAGACCATGGATGCCCATTTGATAAGATTTTGTCCAGGGTCTCCCATCTGATAGGATTTTTGCTTTTATGGCCCAGACACACCAACCTGACATCATAGAACTAGCGGCGACAAAGGCCACCAGTTGTGTCCCCTCATGTTGCCTTTGTCTTGGCCAAAAAGTTGCACACGAACACACCGCAAAGACTACAGCCAATGGTCAACTACCACGTACGTTCAGCCCCTGCGCAAGATGAAATAACTCTCTACACCAGCAGGTGGGAGTAGTCTGTATTTGTCATTAAAAAAGGGAAACCAGAAAACCGAGGACTGCTGATATACTAGCCGTTGTTATGATACGTTCATGAAACAAAGCAGCATTTGCCAACCATTAGCTTCATTCCAGATGTTCATGTCGCTGTGAAAATATCTTCTGTGTTTTTCCTTTTGACATTACTTGTTGGCTTGTTTCCTGACTTTCTTTTGGTGGTTTAACAGGGCGTCACGATCACCATCCTGTTTCTCATAATGTAGAAAAGTTACTGTCTAAGCTCTGAATCTCTTGGTGTCTGTCAGGTGATCTACTTTCGGCAGGGACACGAGGCCTACGTTGAGGCAGTGAGCCGGACTGAACTGTACCCCATCAACTTAGACAAACAGCCCTGGAAGAAAATGGAGCTACGGGTAAGACAAATACAAAGATAATAAAATGTTCTTGGTAGAAGAGTTTGGAAAAAGACAGAATTCTGAAGAACAAAATTTACAAAATCTTCACCGACTTCATGAAAAACACTGAAAATCAAGGGAATTTACAACATCAGAAGAAGTTTGTTTTTGTGTAATTACAATGTAGGCACTATTTTCCCACCCCAAACTGAACAAATTATTTTGAGTTTATTTTTCAAATGTGTTAATCAAATTCAGATTAAATACAAATGCTGCTGTATATTTTCTAGGACCAAGAGTTTGTGAAGATCACTGGGATCAAATATGAAGTCTGCCCTCCAACACTTTGCTGTCTGAAGCTGACTCTTATTGACCACGGCACTGGCAAAATATCAGACAAGTCATTTTCTGTCAAGTAAGCAGCTCAGTTTCATTCACTGTTTCCCTATTGAGAAACACATTACATATTGTTGCATTTCTTATTTCAATTAGCATTTTAAACTGCATGTATATATGAAGGTTATGATTCCAAAATGTAGTATAGTGAATGTCTATGGTTTACTTCCCCATTAAAGTGACGCTGATTTCCCCTACAGGTATCACGACATGCCAGATGTGATCGATTTCCTCGTGTTGAGGCAAAGTTATGACGAGGCGCTCCGCAGAAACTGGCAACCAAGTAAGTTTGTGACCTTGTTAGAGATGTTAAATCTTAGCTTTGGGTAAAGTAGGCATTTATCACTATCACAAGACATTTTTTCCCTAGTAGTGAATTTAATAACTTTGTCAGCATTTCAAACTATGTTTGGGAAGCACTATTCCACTATTCCACTGTCCAATTTCTGCACTGATACATGCGCACATAAATCCTGTTTCAAGTGATTCATCACCGCAGCCTCTTACACTAAATAGATGCTTTGGATTTTTCCTCCTCCTAAGCTGGTTAACATCTTCTCCTGTGCAGACGACAGATTCCGCTCAGTGATAGACGAAGCCTGGTGGTTTGGGACCATCGTTTGTCAGGAGCCCTACCAGCCTGAATACCCCGACAGCCTCTTCCAGTGCTTCAAAGTCAGGTGGGTACACGCATGTTGTCATGAGAGGGTCTCTGGAGATATGGTGGTTGTGGTGCCAGCATCAATACCAAATATCAGCCAGTTTCTAGGACATGCTGCTTTTGAAAATACTGTCACTAAGTTCAAGCAAAGCTTGGACACTGTATGCCTCGCCAGACAGCAGTGAGGGAAATTTATGGCTGACACTTTTGGATTGTCTGCCTCTACAATAAATACAGTGGATTTCTTTCCCAAAACTGTATTTGATGTTAGATGTTGCATCTTTATTTTTTTAGTATATTTAGATGTACTTGTACAGTCAACAGTAGGTCTGATTGGTCAGTCTAGGATTAGTCTGTCTGCCCCCTTGTGGTTACAAAGAGGCATGACAGTGTTGTGTCTATAACACTGTGTGTTTTTGAAATGACGGTAACAGATGTATTAGAGCAACCAACGATTATTTATTTTCATTGTCAATTAATCTGTTGATTATTTTCTCGATTAGTTGTTTTGTCTATAAAATGTCAAATGGTGAAAAATGTTGATCAGTGTTTCCCAAAGGCCAAGATGACGTCCTCAAATGTTTTGTTTTGTCCATAACTTAAAGATATTCAGTTTACTGTCATAGAGGAGTAAAGAAGACAGAAAAAATTCACATTTAAGAAGCAGGAATCAGAGAATCTTGACATTTTCCCTAAAAAAATACTCAAACCGATTAATTGATTATCAAAATACAGTAGTTGGCGAATAATTGAATAGTTGACAACTAATCGATTAATCATTGCAGCTCTATTATGTATTACAAAAAACATATTTAAATGTCCGTTTCCTATTAATCTGAACTAAAACAAAATAATGCAGCCCTCAGTGTTGTTGCAAGTGTGATAGTTGACTTTGGTTTTGTGTTTTCACCAGATGGGACAACGGGGAAACAGAGAAACTGAGCCCTTGGGATGTGGAACCTATTCCAGATGATGGTAATTAAGTCTTTTTACTTACTTATTGCTGTCACTTCCACACAAACACTGTACTGGTGTCTGTCCACAAAGCAGGGTTAATGGGGTTTCAGTGCATATTGAACACGTCTGTCTGTGCTGTGCAGCCCAGCAGCCAGAGACGGAAGGATGTGGTATCCCCGTGACTGCTGATGAGATGAGTGCACTGATGTACAAGCCTCTGCCTGAGGAATGGGGGGAGAGGAGCAGGGACATCGAGTGTGACCGCATCGCCGCTGGCATCGAACAGCTCGTCACAGTCGGTGTGTATGCATAAACAGTAGGGCTGAAAATGTAAATTATTTTGATTAATATTGATGTCACAATTATATATCACTATTATTCATTGATTTTAGGGACAAAATATTTGTATTACACTTTCACATTTAACTAAACAGAGCACTGCTTTCACTTCCATATTGTGATCCGTGTTATGCTACATTCCTGCTAATGTACAACTCTTTGCATCAAAATAAGGTTCTTCTTAGACTGAAATCAGTGCATTTTCCTTTTGCCAGTCCGTTCTCTAAAACAAGTAACATATACAGTATGTTACTCTTCTACTCTTTCAGGAAAGTTTTTCACGGGCTGCCTCTCTATGGTGTGCGAGCGCAGCAGCATGAAAGCTCCCCAAAAGTAAAGCCAAAACCTCTCGATCGTCCCCTGGTGGCTGGCGGCTAGTTTAGGAAGCACTTGATTTGATATGCAGACTGCGATTAATATTTGATTAATTGTGCAACCCTAATAAACAGGCTCTCTGTTTTTTGCTCTCAATCACACACTCTCCCTCTTTCACATGTCTGGTCCCAATTCACTCACATCAGGGTATCTATGGGTTCCTTTAGCTAACGCACCTTCCACTGTTTCTGCTTCAGAGATTACAGCTCCCTTCTCTGGTCCTGTGGACTTAGTCCAGTATCCCACCTACTGCACTGTGATCGCCTATCCCACTGACCTGGGCACCATCAAACTGCGACTCATGAACAGATTCTACAGGTGAGTCTTTCCTCCTTCTACCTATCTGATAATACAAGCAGGTCAAACCAAAGGCATGGAAACCAACCACCAAACCATTTGCACTCTGTCTGTCCTTGAAATGTTTTCAGGTTTTGAAAATCAAATAATTAACATTATGTACTGTTTGTGAAGACGCTGTGTATTTACTCACCTCTGGTGATCCACAGGCACCTCTCAGCATTAATTTGGGATGCCAGGTATATTGCACATAACGCACGCACTTTCAACGAGCCAAGGAGCAAGATTGCCCACTCTGCAAAGATCATCTCAAATGTCCTCCAGAAGTTTGTCAAGTATGTTTTACTTATTTGTCTTGACTGGTGTTTTTGCTGAAGATAATCTAGTTTAGATCATGTGATGATACCCACATTTTTTGGCACAGTATAGCAAACTAATAAATTGACACATTTTTCCTTCTTTCCCAGTAATCCCAGTTGCACAGATATCATGGAGATTTACAATGCTGTTGAGGAAATGGATGATGATGATGAGGTAAGTCTGGCTGAATTACAACAGCTTTTGTCATTAGTGTTACATTTGATATATCATGCACTGCTGTCAAATTACTATTAATTAGTTTGACTAGAAAACATGTAGGGATGCATGATATATATCGGGCCTGATAAATTATGGGCTGATAATACAAAGCCAAATTACTTTCATTGATTAAACAAGTGTAGCATCTATACACTCCGATACAGGTATAGGTGGCAATATGCACCTCTAAAGTTGGCCTGCAATCCGCCAATAAACACAGAGGAGAAGAAGAAGAACAAGCGCAGCATGCTGACTAGAGAGCCAAACATGTTGTCGCCGGTGTGGATGTTTTTCACAATTTCGGAGGAAGACGACACTATTGCAATTTGCAGTACAAGTTTTTTTTAAGTACTTTACTACTTTATAAAAAAACAAAAGTTTGAAATTATTGGTTATCTTATTGGCTGAAAAAACTCCATATTGTGCATCCCTACAAATATGTACAAATAGAGTGTATAATAAAGAAAGGGGATAAGATAAAGGAAACCTAAGTTGCCCATAAACAGTTACAATTGATTAAGAAGTTAGAAGAATTTATCTATGGTCACATTTGCATTTGAAGAAGTAATTGTCATCTGGTTAATAACCAAATCCAAATGTGATTACTGCCTACAGGAAGAGGATACAGAATTACCAGGAACATCCTCTGGACACAGACTGCGTCAGGTAAATAGATGCATTAGAATAGATAACTTGCAAAAACAAAACAACCCAAATAAAGAATGACCAAACATCGGTTGTTTCAACTGTGTATTAGATCATCAGTCTGAAACATATGATTATTTTGGTAGAATTTGGTTGCAGATTGAGTGTTAATGATTCAATAGTAGCAGATGGCATGCGTTACACGTCATGACGATTTCCTCTCTCTCTCTCTCTCTCTCTCCCCGATATTCGCAGCGCTCTGTAGAGGTGGTGCCTGACAGAGACGCCTGGAAGGAGCAGTGCAAGTATCTGCTCAACTACATATTTGAGTGTGAGGACTCCGAACCCTTCAGGCAGCCTGTGGATCCTCAGAACTATCCAGTAAGTTAACACAACAAACCAAGGACAGGCGGTCAACAAAATAACACCAGCAGGTTATGGTTTGTGTTTGAGTGTTTTTGATGAAGTCTAAATCCTGTTTTGTGTGCTTATTATCAGGACTACCATAACATCATTGATACACCAATGGACTTTGACACAGTGAAAAGGACCCTCTGGGAAGACCGCTATGAAAACCCTGTAGAGCTTTGCAAAGACACCCGGCTAATATTTGCTAACGCTAAAGCCTACACACCCAATAAACGCTCCAAGGTAATGGGGGGGGTAATTCAAGCTTGTGGAAGAAATGTCAGGAAAACTGCTTTCCAGTGCAAGACATAATCATTAAGTGTAATGGTTGTAGTTCATCTAATTAAATCATCTTTGGGTACAGATTTTGGATTGAAGTTTTAAGTCATTTAATGTATATTTTCACTTCTTTTTGAGCTTATCTGACTCACCTTTTCTGTTCTCTTCTAGATTTACAGTATGACTTTGCGGATCTCTGCCTTCTTCGAGGAGCAAATCCGAACAATCATTTCCGAGTACAAAACTGCCATCAAGAGCAGCGATAGGCTCCGTCGCAGTCAGAGGTTCCGCAAGAAAATGCAACAGCAGGATCAGTCCAACGCCACGACCAGGTCTGTTTGAGTTATGCACAATTTGAGCACAAATGCTAATAATGTGATAGGAAAAGGTTCAGGTGCAAGTAGTCAGAGCAGGCAACAACATATATGGTTTCCTGTTCATATCCATGTCTGATGAAAAGTTGCATTGTTCTTTTTCTCAAGTCAAAAGAGACCTGCTCAAAAAACTCAGGAAAAAGTGGAGCCGACGTCAGTGACCAAATCTACCTCAGCCAAAGTGTCTGTTCCTGAGAGAGCCAGGAGGAGTCGAAGAAGGGGCTCAGGTCACAGCTCCTCAGACGACGACTCCGGCTCCAAAGCTGCTTCATCGACACCAGGTACAAAAGAAACTTTTCCTCTTAGTAGGTTCTTTGACAGTAGTCTCATCGTTTGCTTCTCCAAGTTAGATGTTGTTCAGTAAGAACATTTTAGAGAATTGTTTCTCAAAGTGCAATAACTTGTGAAGTTTGATACTGTAGCAAATGAAGTTGTTTGACTTGTCACTGAATTGTGTTGTGATATATAGAGCCTGTGGTGTCATTGTGTTGTCATTCTCTGTTCTGGCCCCACAGCGGTGGAATGAACTAAAACTGAAGTCAGGACAGCACAGTCACTACGTTTTTCATCAATTGTAATGTAGTAAAAAATGTTTTCCCTGTTGCCATAAAATATCTTAATCAGTAAGGACAGCTATTTTTTTAAGCCAGCTTGCTACCTCAGCACACAGCATTTTATATTGATTTGTTATACCTTAATTCAGTCCTCACTATTGAGTTACCTGGTGCTCATTTTAATGTGGCTTCTATTGCGTATTGTGTTTTATGTGTCCTGTTTGGATGTCATATGTTGTGTTTTAATATACCCTCTTTAATAGCAGGTTTTACACCTGCAAACCAAAGACAAATTTCTGCCGTTTGCACACAAAAATATGCAATAAAGTATTTTCTATTCTATAGTTCTCTAACCGGCTTTCGGCAGTTTATTTGGGAGGGTTGCGTTTACAATTCTCTGGCTCCGGTTCCTATTGAGATTGAATTCACTTACTGTAAGTCGCTTAGGACAAAGGTGCCTGTCAAATTATTGTAATGTATAAAATGTAATTAATTTTTTTTTATTTCAGAGTCTGACAGTGAGAGCGAGCTGAGTGAGTCTGAGGAGGAGAAACGTCCTGGTTCCTCAAGGCGCCATAAACTCAGACAGAAAGCAAGAGTTACAAGAAACAACCGTGCCAAGCGGAGGAAAAAAGGTCAGGAGTCAAGTATTCATGTTAAAATCTAGTTTTCAATCACGCCTCATTAAACTCAGGGGTTGTCATCAGGATCAGAGAAAAAAGCACAATGATTTTAGTGTGACATTCTTAAATTGTGTATTGTTATTGTTGCCAGTTGCAGAGAGCGATAGTGAAGAAGAGGAGGAGGAGGACAGTGAAGGTGAAGATGGAGAGGATGGAGAGATGTCCTCCCAGTCTTCACGTAGTCGCTACCCCAGCAGGAGTAAGAACAGCAGGAGCACACGGCTGACCAGAAACAGTGCTGGTGCAGACAGGAAGCGCACAGGTAAACATTACAACAACCGTCTTTAGCCTCGCTCTCGCCGAACCACAAAACCCTTCAGCTAATATGTTAAACATCCCTCTGCATGGCATGTTTTCAGAGGGCCGAGCAGAGATGAACGGTCACAGCAGCAGGGAGAGACGTCACCATCGGGACTCTAACAGAGCTACATCTCAGGGCTCCGACAGGGATGAGGAAGTCACGGTTCGCAGGTCACTCAAGAGAAAGACGGCGAGGGCAGCCGTTAATAAGATGAAACTTCTCGAAGCGTTAGATGAGGAATATGAGGAGGAAGAGGAAGAAGAAGAGGAGGAGCAGCCGAGAAGGAGCAGCAGCCGCATTTCCCACACAGTCAGGACCAGCAAACGCACCGCAGTGATCCAGAGCAGCTCAGATTCTGATGAAAAGCCATCAAGACGGGGTAGACAGATGCTGTTCTTAGTACTTTTATCATACAGTACTAGATTGTAATCATTACATGCTCTTAGATCTTGTAAACAGTCCTTTAAATACATGTAAAACATGTTTTGTATTTTTACATTTTAGGCAGCTTACGGGATAGATTTTGCTGAATTCTACCCTTCTTTCTCTTTCCAGCTTCTCGGAAAACAAAGAAATCAGGTGATGAATCCAAGGACGAGGAGGATGGCAATGACAGTGATGCTTCATCCTCTTCCCAGAATCAGCAGAATGGAGACACGAGGTCCAACAAACAGAGGACATCAAGACAAGCTGCTAAGACTAAGGGAAATGGTGAGAAATGTCATCATCGGTCATTATTAGTTTTGGATTTCTTGCTTTGAATTGTGACGAAAGTTTCTCTAATCGGTTCGACTTTTTTCTCCTTTCCTCTGCAGATACCTTGACCCACGTGAACGGACACAGTGCAAAACATCACAAGTCTGACAGCAACTCTGAGCAAGAGGATGCCGCAGAGGACAGTTCTGGAGAAGATGAAATTGCTTCGGCTCAGAAACCCTCCAGAAGCACAGCAACCAGGAAAAAGAGGATTACAAGTGAGGAGGAGGAGGAGGAGGAAAGAGGAGGAGGACACACAACGCAGGACCACACGACACAAACTTCCTGTCAGCTCAGATGAAGAGGACAAAGACCACAGATCTCAGAAACACCCACACCAAAATGGAAGAAATGTGGAGGAAGCAATCCACAAGGACTCCAAGAAAAAGTGTAAAGTTTCACCGTCAAAAAGCCAAGACAAACAAAAATCTGCCTCAACTAATAAACTGGATGGTGCTGAATCAGAGGAACTCAGTGATTCCCCAAAGAGATCCAGCCTACGCAAGAAAAGACTGAAAAAAGATGAAGAACGCAAAGTAGAAAGCAATCACTCCAGTGAGGAATCAGAGGTTGAAACCAGGTCAAAGAGGCCAACAAGAAACAAATCTAAACGGCCTCTTGGCGACACCTCCGCTTCAGAGAGCTCTGAGCAGGAATACAAACCCAAGAGGAAGTCGCGGAGGAAACGCTCCACTGGCTCATCAGACGAAGAGTCGGATAATTCAGACAATACATCAAAAAGACGGCTAAGTCTCCGAGCCCTACCAAAAAAGAAATACATCAGTGACAACTCCCTCTCTGAGGAAGACTCTACGTTTGCGAGCCAGCGTAAACAGGGAAACGGTAACAAAACAGCCACAGCGTCGAGGGAGGACAGGTATAATAAGAGAGAGGGTAACAGAACCTCTCCCAATGAAGCCAGGAATCAGATGTCTTCCAGCAGAAAACGCATTTACACCTCAGACTCTGAAGATGCGGAGAAGGACGGAGAGAAGGAGTCCAAGAACAATAAAAACAGCAGGTCAGGCTCCTCAAAGCGCCCCAGAAGGGAATCCAAACAAGAGGAAAGTAACCACAACGAGGAAGACACCTCTTCCCAGGCTGATTCCAGCGAAGAGGCGGAGGAGGAAGATGTCGGTCGTTCAAGGAGCAAGAAGAAGGAAGCGAGGCGGCCAAAACACAAACGAAAGGAGAGCCACAGCAACAGCAATCACAGTTCTGACCCAGAAAGCAAGCAGCCGTCTTCAGCCTCTGAAAACTCGTTTGCCAGCTCAGGGTCCCACAGCAGTCCAAAGAGGAGAAGTCACAAACGGGCTGAGGTTGGTGAAAAGACTGCAAGCCGCCAGCTAAGGCAGCGCCGCCAACGTTCCTCCTCAGAGGAGGAGTACAGCGAGGGGTCGGGCAGCAAACTGCAGCGAAAGACGCGCGTGAACACCCGTAACCGGGGGAAGCGGACAGTGAATTATCACGATAGCGAGTAAAGGACGTACAACTGTAGAGGAAAGACGGACATTAACTGGAGACCTGTAAAGACACTTGACGGCCACGTTATGGTAGTAGCACTGGAGTCCTCGAGAGAAAATGCTGTGAATCTGTTTCATTCAGGGATATTTATATTTTCTATGAAAAACATGTTTATAGATGTTATACAAATTCAAGCATTTGAACTGCTGGTTTTCACAAGGATAAAGAGCAAATCACCACCTCCCATACTGCTTGTTATGATTGGGCCAGCAGAGTAACCATTCTGGGGAATCTTGTCAGCTTGGGTGCTATCTAATATACCTCTGTTTAATGGCTTGCACTAAGATACACTGTAATGAGGTATTTCATACACTAGTTTTGCATTAGAAACTCAGGGGTCAAATAAGTTTACTGTAGTCTCAGACATGCAGTTGTTTTTTGAGCTAAGGTAAGGACAAAAAACAATTCCAGGTCGGCAGATGTCCAAGCACACTCACTGGGACAAAACAAATCCATGTTCAGACTTTTGACTACAGCACTCCTTTGTAAATCCACACACTTAATGCTTGACTGTATTATGAGTTGATATGAGCCAAATGAACGAATATGAGTTCTTTCCCCCATACCATTTCATTTCTTTTTTATTAGTTTTGTGTTGTATTCTAGTGAATAGATGTAAATATGTGATTGAGGATGACATCGTCTGAAAGGTTTGTCGATCAGTCAGTAGCAAAACGTTTATTTAAATTTGAGCTTTTTTATTTTTCTTTCTTTCTTTCTTTTTTTTTTACATTTAACTACATTGTCTTGCCATATGTCACAAATTGGTACCTTTTTGCCAAGTACGAGTAACCAAAAGTACTTACTGCAAAATACTGTGATTTCTCATATTGGGAAGACCTTTTTATTGTTGTCCTGTGTTCTCCTTTCAGTATTAAATTCTTTTTCAGAGTTGACTTAAAACATTTTGCCAGTCACATGGTTTAGTTTTGTTTATGGGGAGGTTTCTAAATACAGTCGCTTTATGACATTTTGCTTAATGTTTTTCGTACTACACCTTTAATAAATCGATTTCACAGGAAAACTATTAACGCAATGTGGTTGTGGAGTGCAATGAATGAGTTATTCCTCATATTAATAAAGACATCATTTCAAGGTGTATTCCGTGTTTGACTTAAATCTTATCCATTGACATCATGATTCTACAGTAGTTAGATTGCATCTGTCTTGCTCAGTTTATCCTTTGCAGGTATAAACAACAGGCAGTAAGAAATGCAATAATATATATGCTTTATTTGTGAAAGGTACTTTATTCTGGCTCTGACATTATAATCTAAGCTCAGGACAAAGAGATTATATTTCTGCCTCCAAGGAATTTCTGTCAAAGGAAAGGTTCACTATTTTGGGAAATATGCTTGCAGGAAGTAAGCTAGTTCAAAATATGTTCATCAAATCATTTATATTACATTTACTACTGGATTTTCAAGTCTATATTTTAAGACTTAAATTTATCTAGATGGTAATAATTGGATTGAATATAGAGACAATCAGGGTGCATGTAGTTTTGGTTCTCTATCTCTGAATGTTTCACGGTCAAACACCCATTAAAATGTTTTGAGTTGATCCCACAAGACAAAATAATTTATTTCTTGATGAATAATTTATCAGCTTCCAGATGAAATAACAACTAAAACCGATTACACTTTGCTTTCTTTGTTGTCTTTATTTATGATTTATGTGTTATTTGTGCTACTCCGAATATGTTGTATAGTTATATAATTGTCATACAGCACATGTGTACTGTATATATACAGTATATATATATATATATATATATATATATATATATATATATATATATATATAA